>JAOTAY010029884.1:0-25709 GCA_025629805.1 Erythroxylum baracoense | reverse complement strand
TAATCACATTTATTCACAAATATACCGGGAAATGTCATGAATGCATGTACAAAATTCACTATTCACATATATGTGGACGCTAGATTATGCACTATCATGTAAGGGCATTTCTAGACGCCCATGGACCACTCAAAATTACAATTCTACCCTTCCCATCGGTGAGGGGATGTTACAGTTTAAGTCATTAGTTTAGATTTGAATTTCTATTTTTATTTTCGTTTTGTTCGTTTTATTTCAGAATCATGCTCTTATATGAACACAAGAGTTACAAGAGGTTTGAGTCGTGCAGCTGAAACGATAGATTTATATATAACATGATTAAAACGAACCTTGAGGAAAGCTTGGCGAGAGGAAGAAGAAGAGATTAAGAAATCACAAATGACTGAGGAATTTTAAAGAAATATGGATCAGGAAGTTAACCCTGGAAAGCAACAACAGAGGACCCTCATGGACTTCATAAGGCCAGGGTTTAACCCAGCAAACCAAGGAGTGGCTAGATCACCTGTTCAAGCAGTCTCATTCAAAATCAAGCTAGCCCTCACGTATATGCTTCAACAAAACATCTAATTTTATGGACTGGTGAATGAATATCTGAACGCACCCCATCGTTAGTTTCCTCGAGATCTGTGATACTTTCCAGTATCACCAGATGTCAGAGGATGCTATTAAGATTAGGTTGTTCATTTTTACACGTAGGGATAGAGCGAAGGCTTTGTACCACTCACTGAGCCCCGCCAACATTACGACGTGGGAGCAGCTTGTACGTGCCTTCCTAAATAAATACTTCTTGTTAATGAAGACCACAAAAATCATAAAGGAAATTACCAATTTCCAATATGGTGATGGGGAATCGATTTATAAAACGTGGGAGCATTGTAAAGACCTACAGAGGAGATGCCCACACCATAACCTACCAAAGGAATTCCTACTGCAGACTACAACGAAGTAAACCCACCTACTAGAGGCACGATCGATGCAGTGTTAGGGAGATCTTTGATGTGTGAGATGGTCGATGAAGCAGAGGAGTTAATTGAAGAGATGGCAAGCAATAGCTACTTATGGGTAAGTGAGAGAAGTAGGCAACTTACTACCTTTAGAGAGTAGAAGGGAGTTGTTATAGTCAATCAGAGGACGGAGATGCAAGCTAAGATCGACAATCTGACATGACAACTCAGCAATATGAAGGCGTCATCTTCTGCTCTGGTTAAGGTCACACAAGTGAAGTGTGAGTTATGTGGTCAAGTAGATCATAATACTGTGGACTACTACCTGATGAGAGAGGATAACTAGGAGCAAGTGAATTACATGGGGGCACAATTTAGATGAGGAGGGGGTAATAATCTCTACTCCAACACATACAACCCCAGGTGGAAGAATCACCCCAACTTTCCTGGTCGAACAATAATAATAGAGGGAAGTTCAGGACTTAAGGGCAATCGAGTTTCCAGCAAGATAAAGCAAGCTCACTGGAAGCCAAGTTGGACAAAATTCTAGATAAGCTTGGAACTTTTGATAATGCCTAAAAGAAGTTGGAAGATAAATTTGAGCAAGTCA
Organism: Erythroxylum baracoense; assembly: GCA_025629805.1. Classification (NCBI taxonomy): domain Eukaryota; kingdom Viridiplantae; phylum Streptophyta; class Magnoliopsida; order Malpighiales; family Erythroxylaceae; genus Erythroxylum; species Erythroxylum baracoense. Next base: position 24,155 of record JAOTAY010029884.1, on the reverse strand, counting down.
CTAAGAGTCATGTGTCTTCCATTCACAATCTAGAGGCCCAAGTGAGTCAACTAATAAATGTCTTTTCTATGTGGAATCTTGTAAATGTTCCTAGCACTTAAGGAAAAAAATCAAGGGAGCAATTAAAGGTTATCACAATTCGAAGTGGGAAGGAAATTAAACCACCCACAAGAACAATAGAGGAGCCTGTCAAGCTAGTCAAGAAAGATCAAGAAAAGGAAAAGGGAGTGGATATGAGTGAGTATCCTCCTTATGTTGCACCTCCACCATACCAACCTAAGATCCCTTTCCCTTAATGACTAAAAAAGAAGTTGGATTATCAATTTGCAAAGTTTGTTGAGAAGCTAAGGACACTATAGATAAATCTCTCATTTGTTGAGGCATTAGAACATATGCCTAAATACACAAAATTTTTAAACAACATTTTACCAAAGAAGCATACTTGGGATGACAATCAGACAGTAGCCCTAACTACTATTTACAGCTCTATAGTCACCAGCCAAATGCCTTCAAAATTAAAAGACCCAGAAAGTTTCACAATACCTTGTGTGGTTAGTGAATTGGAATTTACGAAGTGTTTATGTGATCTGGGAACTAGCATCAATCTTATGCCTTTATCTATATTCAGGAAGTTGGGACTTGGAGAGGTCAAGCCTACATCAATGTTAATTTAATTGGCTGATCAATCCATTAAAAGGCCATTAGGAATAGTGGAAGATGTTTTGATGTGGGCAAATAAATTCATTATTCTCGTAGATTTTGTGGTTCTAGATTTTGAAGAGGATAAAAACTGTCCATTAATCTTAGGTCGACCATTTATGAACACTGAAAAGGCCATAATTGATGTTCACGAAGCTAAATGGACACTTCGAATAGGCGAAGATCAGGTCGAATTCAATATGAAAAAGGCCAAAAAGAATCCGACAACGAGCAGCGCAAGCATGAAAGTTGAAATCATCGATCAAAGTTTATGAGAACAAGTTGAGAGCTGCATAGCAGAAGTGTAGTTAGTGGAAATAGAAGTTGAAAATGAACACCAAGTTTTTGAATCTAAAGAGGATGATGAGATGGAGGAGGTAGATGTTCCAGTACATAAAGACAAATTAGTTCGAACTAGAGCACCCATTCCACCATGTTCAGAGAAACCTTCAACATTAGAGCTCAATCCTTTACCTACACACCTCAGGTACATCTTTCTTGAACTCTACCTATAATAATTTCCAACCAATTGAGCGAAAAACAAGAAAGTAAGGTGGTGGAAGTTGTGAGGAAGTGAATAAAAGCCATTGGATGGAAAATTGATGACGTTCAAGGAATAAGCCTAAATGTCTACACGCACTGAATAAACTTAGGGGAAGGATGTAGAACGGTGCAAAGGTGTCAACGGAGAATAAACCCTAACATGAAGGAGGTGGTCAAAAAGGAGATCATAAAACTCCTAAATGCAGGGATAATTTATCCCATCTCTGATAGTGAATTGGTTAACCCAGTGCAATGCGTACCCAAGAAGGGAGGAATGACGGTGATTGGGGGTGAAAGTGGAGAAGTAATTTTATTCATAACGGTCACTGGGTGGAGAGTAGGTATAGATTATTATAAAATCAATTCAGTGACTAAGAAAGATCACTTCCCTCTCCCATTTATAAACCAAATGATTGAAAGGGTAGTTGGCCATTCATTTTATTGCTTCTTAGATAGATATTCGGGCTATAATCAAAATTTTCATCTACCCTGATGATTAAGAGAAAACCACATTCACTTGTCCATATGGAACCTTTGCATTCAAACCGATGCCTTTCGGACTTTGCAATGCTCCAGTAACATTTCAGAGGTGCATGATATCAATATTCGCTAACATGATAGAGGACATAATGGAGGTGTTCATGGATGACTTTTCAATCTTTGGAGATTCCTTTGATTCATGTCTAACTAATTTGGATAAAGTTCTTCAAAGATGTGAAAAATCATACTTAGTACTAAATTGGGAGAAATGTCACTTCATAGTGCAGGAAAGGATCGTTCTTGGACATAAGATCTCACATCAAGGATTCAAAGTTGACAGAGCAAAAATGGAGGTAATAGAAAAACTTCCACCCCCAAGCAATGTCAAAGGAGTGCGAGGATTTTTAGGCCATGCAGGATTCTACTGGTAATTCATTAAGGATTTTTTACAAATTGCATAACCTTTGACCAACCTCTTAGTTAAAGATGTGCCCTACGTGTTTGATGATAAGTGTATGTCTGCGTTCAACACTTTAAAAGGGGAATTAATATCATCGCCAATTCTATCACCACCAGACTGGATACTTTCATTCAAAGTTATGAGAGATGCGAGTGACCAAGCCATAGGTTTCGTGTTAGGCCAAAGGAAAGATAAAAATTGCATACAATCTACTATACCAGTAAAACTCTTGCAGGACCCCAACTGAGCTATACTACTACAGAAAAGGAGTTACTCACAATAGTATACGCAAGTGATAAGTTCTGACTATACCTTTTGGGTTCAAAGGTAATTGTATTCATTGACTGCACGGCACTAAAATACCTTTTCAACAAGAAGGATGTAAAACCAAGGCTCATTAGATGGGTGTTACTTTTACAAGAATTTGATTTAGAGGTGAGAGATAAAAAGGGAGCATAAAATGTGGTTGCAGATCATTTATCTAGTCGTGAGGGAGGGAAATGCAAGCCAAGTAAAGACATTAACAAAAATTTCCTCGATGAAACTTTGATGTTACTTGAGAGCTTAACTACTCCATGGTTTGTTGATATCGCTAATTATGTTGCCAGTGGTAATTTCCCATCATATCTCTCGCATCAACAGAGGAATAAAATTTTGTATGACTGTAATTGATACATATAGGATGAGCCAACCTTATATAGAGTCTGTGCTGATGGATTAATGTGACATTGTGTTCCAGACGAGAAAATGTTAGACATCCTTAAACAATGTCGTGAAGGGTAGTACGCTGGGCATTATAGGGCTAACAAAACGGCAACTCGAATACTAGAGAGTGGATTTTGTTGTTCGCAGTTGTTTAAGGATGCATAGACCTATATGGCACAATGTGATTGATGTAAGAGGATAGGTAACATCTCTAAGAGGGACAAAATGTCGTTATCTAGCATTCAAGAGGTAAAGGTTTTAGATGTCTTATGCATTAATTTTATGGGTCCATTCCCATCATCAATGGAGAACATGTACATTCTAGTGGGAGTCGACTATATTTCGCATTGGGCTGAAGCAATAGCATCTCCAACCAATGATGGGAAAGTTATGCAAAATTCATTAAATGACTATTTAACTAGTTTGGAGTGCAACGTACAATAATAAGTGATGAAGACGCAAATTTTTGTAACAAATCTTTGGATACTCTCCTAAAAAGATATGGAGTGCACCACCGAGCTATTACACCTTACCATCTATAGACTAGTGGCCAAATGGAAGTTGTTAACTGAGAGCCAAAACAAATCCTAGAAAAGACATTGAACAATTATCAGAAGGATTAGGTAGCTAAGTTAGATGATGCTTTGTGGGCCTATAGGAAAGCATTTAAAACACCCATTGGAACAACTCCTTACAGACTCGTCTACAGGAAAGCTTGTCATTTACCGATCGAATTAGAACATAGAGCATACTGGGTAATTAAAGCATTAAATTTCGAATGGAAGCAAGCCGACATAAAGAGACTTCTACAAATGGACGAGCTTGAAGAATTTCATTTTAATGCTTATGAGAACGCTAAACTTTATAAGGAAAAAGTTAAAACATGGCACGATGCTCGCCTCAAGCAAAAGGAATTCAAAGTAGGAGACACTGTTCTACTATATAATTCCCGGTTGAGGCTATTTCTAGGAAAGTTAAAGTCTAGATGGAGTGGACCATTTACGATCATTTAAGTCTTTGATCATGGAGTTCTCAAATTGGAAATTGCTAACAAGGAGACTTTTAAGGTTAATGGGCATCAGTGTAAGCTGTATCTTGGAGGAATAATTCCCAAAGATAAGGAAGTGATTTCCTTGTCTTCGAACAATTGAAAATGCCTTCTTGGATGAAAGGTCAAGCTAAGGACCATAAACCATCAAATGTAGATTTTGTTTGAAAAAGTTAGAGATAGTTAGATTTAGTTTCAATAAAACGTGAGTGAGGCATGAGAACTCTCACCTCTGACACTGCCACCACCTCCATCCCATTGAGATTTTGAATAACCCAAATTAATTTTTCTTTCTCAAATTAGCCTTCAGTTCTATTTTGTCTTTATGTTTATTTTTATTTTTATTATTTTATTTTATTTTATTGCTCATTTTATCTGTTCTTTGTTACTTTAATTTTTGTCTTTACCCTTTGTTTATATGCTTGTATGTACTTCTCATATTAAGGATAATATGTTATTCAAGTGTGGGGAGAGATTGTGTGTTTTATTTTGAATGTGAATTTGCATACTCTATGATAGTATTAGGCTACATTGTGTGAAGTGTGTGAATGTGTCAATAGATTAGAATGAGTGAAATTTATTTAATTTTGGATATAGTCTATTAGGTTGTGAACGATTATTAGCCTGCGAAATTAGTAAATTAGGGGGCCTTTGGATGAATATACAACCTAATTAGGACTTAGTGTAAATTTAACACCCTCTAGATTGTCACATTCATTCACAATTTGAGGTTTTTAAGGTTAAGTAGCTTAACTAGCATTTTTCATGAAAACAAATAGCCAAAAGCAACAAGGTAGGTAATAATAATAATAATAAGTGTTTTGTTAGTAAATCACTATTCCGCTGACCTTCGAGTTATAAATAGAGCTAGTAACTAGTTGAAAATATGATGCAGCTGAGCAATCAGATCGACACGCATCACAAATGTGTGCTTTTGCATAAAAAGGCTATAATGACATTTTAACCAAGCTGTTTAATAAAATGACTTAACGAGTAACCGAATCGACATTCATCACAAATGTTTACCTTCGAGTAAAAAACTAAGTCTGAAAAAAAAACTATCGGACTTGTAATAAGCTCAAATTTTCATGAAAGTATACTTAGGAACAGTTACAAAGTCTAAGGGACTAAAAAATTATTAATTTGTCGGTACAAATGAAAAGGGTAAATAAGTTAACACTTAGGTCTCGATTAAGTTGTATATTTAGTTTGTTAATGGTTTGACATAACTGAATGATTGTGTTCTAGATTAAGTTTATTTCATGAAGTCAAAGCCATTGCCCCATTATTGCATTATGTGTTATGTGTTTTTATGTGTTTTGTTGTTTTGTTTTCTTGAGGACAAGCAAACGTTTAAGCATGGGGATGTTGATAGTTATGTAATTGCATATGTTTTAGGGTTGAATTTGTTATTTATTTAGTGAGAATTTGAGTGGTGTGTGTGCATTTAGGGTGAGATTATGTTAGTTTGTGTGTTTTTATGGGTTAAATCAAGTCTTTGAGCTTAAATGTTATATTTTTGAGGTGCTGTGATGCGTTAGTTAGTGTTTGAGGGTAAACAAGAAAAAACGAAGAAGATTCGAGGAGTTTCGGCCTAAAGCCATAGGCTACAATTATGCATATTAGGTAAAAATCGTAACAGAAAGGTTAAACAGTAGGCCATTATCATGGCAGGCAGGGCCACGATCGTGCCCTACGTCAGGCCGACAAAAAAAACTCAATTTTTGAGAGATTTTGTGGACCATTTTGACCCCAAATTTGACCTAGGGCTTCTAGAGAATAAATAGAACATGATGTGACAGCCGCAAAGGAGTTTTTGGAGAACTTAGGGAGTCTGAATAGAGAGCTTTCATGCCAGTCACATTCCGAAAACCCTAGAGAGTTTTTGAGAGATTGAGGATAAAGGAAGATAACCAATTTGGTTTAAATGGTTGTGTTTCTTTTGATTTAATTTTGATTCAAAATCCTAATCTTAATAATTCAGCAATAAACAGAGATGGTGAGCTGAGTGAAAATAATCAATTTGGGCTAACGAGAGTTAGGTGAATTGATAGGTAAAGGATTGGATCAAACCTGTAGAGTCTTGTAACGAGAGATTGAGCATAGATTCCCGGTAGGTTAATAGACAACTTAGAACTAATTTAGGTTTTGGGTCAATCGAGAATCAAGAGATCGTGATTCCATAATTTAAATTAGGAACCGTCAATTAGGGTTAAGACCATCTAGACCCGTTAATTATAGAATTGCACAATTGATTAGGTTTTCGGTAATTTCGAATTGAATCCCCCTTTCTCTCACTTGATAGTTTCTAGGTTAGTTTTGGGATTGGGTTGTGTGATTTGTTATCGTATTTAGATTTCTTCAACTCAATTCTTGAATTAATTATTTGATTTATTTATTTTCTACACTATTTTATTTCTTTTAAATTATTATAGTTGGTACAACCTTAGATTTTAGGACTAGATTAGGCTTCTTTGTAGGATCGATACCTTAGGTACTACACGAACCTTGTGATCGATACCTTCGTGGGATCGATACCAAGGTTATAAATGTTAAAACTTAGAACGGGTAACCTTGTGAACATCACATATGAAGGTAAGCTACTTGTCCTTTAATGAAAACATCTACATATCTTTATGTGTGGCTGCTCAATGTCACAATTCAATTAGGCCACTTGTCACTCAACCAATGTTACCAAATGTCATTCAAAGTATAAGCTTAGTCATTCTAATTTTCAAGTACCAGCTTATCTTACCACTGGACATTTTCCTAATCCAAATGTCTATTTTAATACCTCAATTCTTTAGTGGTATTAATTAATTCTGACTCATTAAGTATGATCCATTAAACAAAATTCAAGATCAGTCTAAAATCAAAACATATACAATTCACGATCATATCATAATATCTAATACATATACTTTCATGAATATGTAACATTTCAACTAGGGTATAATTTGGGGCCATACAATTCTTTCCCCCTTAAAAGAATCTCATCCTCAAAATTCATACCTGATGAGAACAGCTGAGGTTATTGAGTTTTCATGGTCTATTTTGGCTCCCAAGTTACTTCCTCGAGTCCATGGTATTGCCAGAGTACTTAAACAAGAGGTATTTGCTTATCTCTGAGTTGTCAGACTTTGCTGGCTAAAATAGACAGAGGCCCTTCTTCATAAGACAAATCCAGTTCTAGTTGAATTTCTTGCACAATAATCTTATGTGTATCATCAGACCAATATTTTCTCAATATGGAAACATGAAACACATTATGCAACTTGGTAAGTTCTTCAAAAAGAGCTAATTGATAAGCTACTGGTCTGACTCTCTTAAGAATCTCATAAAGACCAATATAACGTGGGCTGAGCTTACCTTTCTTCCCAAACCCAAGTATGTGTTTCCATGATGAAACTTTCAGGAATACCTTATCACCTACCTGATACCCAATAGCTCTTCTTTTTAAATAGGCATGGAGCTTCCGTCTGTTCTGGCAACTTTCAATCTTTAGTGGATAACTTGAACTTTATCTTCAATATCATTCACAATATCAGGCCCGATTATCTTGTTTTCACTTAATTCAGTCCAACATATCAGAGTTCTACATCTGCTACCATATAGGGCTTCATAAGGCGCCATGCCAATACTAGTCTGATAACTGCTGTTGTAAGCAAACTCCATCAGAGAAAGATAGTTATCCTAACTTCTTAGGAATTCTAACACATAACCCCGAGGCATATCTTCCAGTATCTGAATAACCCCATTCAGATTGTCCATTTGTTTGGGTATAAAAAGCAGTACTGAACTTGACTGGAGTACCTAAAGCCTTTTACAAACTTTTCCAGAATCTCGAAGTGAATCAAGGATCACGATAAAAAAAATAGATAATGGCAATGAATAATCAGGGCAAACAGGTAGAAAATGGGCAAACTTGGTGAACTTATCATCAATCACCCATACAATATCATGCTTCCTTTGAGTGAGAGGAAGTCCAGTGACAAAATCCATGGTAACGTTATCCCATTTCCATTAAGGAATCAAAATAGAATGTAACAAACCAAATGGAACTTGGTGCTCAGTTTTAACTTACTGATATGTCAAACATTTAGAACATAATCAACTACATCACGTTTCATACCTGACCACCAGTAATGCTACTTCAGATATTGATACATCTTATTTCCACCAGGATGCATTGTAAAGACAATATTATAGGCCCCAAACAATAAGTTTCGCTTCAATTCATCATTAGCTGGCACACACAATCGATCTTTATAATACAGATCATCATCTTCTTTCATAGAAAAATATAGTTGTTTGTTTTCCCAAGTCACTAAAATAAGTTGTTGTAACTTATCATAATCTTTCTGAACTTCACAAATTTCTTGCCTCAAAGTAGGCATATCTTTCAATTGAGTTATTAAAACCTTATTAGATACAAGTCTTCTTTCACTTTGCTACACTAATAATGCTGAAATAGTCTTCTGACTCAAGGCATTAGCCACGACATTAGCCTTACTCGGATGGTAATCCACAATGCAGTCATAACCTTTAAATAGTTCCAAACAATATCATTGTCCCAGATTAAGTTCCTTCTGAGTAAGTAGGTACTTCAACTTTTATAATCAGTAAAAATCCTACACTTTTCACCATACAAGTAGTGCCGCCATATTTTCAAAGCAAACACTACTACTGCAAGTTCAAGATCGTGTGTAGGGTAGTTCTATTCGTGAGGCTTTAGTTGCCTAAAGGCATATGCAACTACCTTTCCATCCTACATCAAGACACAACCCAAACCATTTCTAGAGGCATCACTAAACATAACATATTCCTTACCAGAAGTGGGTTGAGCCAATACAGGAGCTTCAATAAGCATTCTTTTTAGTTGATCAAAATTAGTGTGTCCTTTAATAGACCATTCATACTTCACTCCTTTTCATAGTAGTTTAGTCAAAGGGGATGTTATAACCAAGAATCCCTTTACAAATTGACAATAGTAACCAGCCAAACTCAGAAAACTTCTTACTTCTATCACACTCCATGGTGGCTTCCAATTAACTATTGCTTTAATCTTACTAGGATCAACTCTAATCCCTTGAGATGAAACATGTCCTAGAAAAGATACCTCATGAAGCTAGAAATCACACTTACTCAGCTTAGCATATAACTGCTTTTCCCGTAGGGTTTATGATATAACCCGCAGATGCTTAACATGATCATACTTATTCTTGGAATAGACCAGGATATCTTCTATAAACACCACTACAAACTGGTATAAATAGGGCCTGAACACTCTATTCATCAGATCCAAAAATGCAGCTAGAGCATTAGTTAATCTGAATGGCGTTACTAAGAATTCATAATGCCCATAACGAGTTTAAATGTAGTGTTCGAAACATTCACATCCTTTACCCAAAGTTGATAATATCTTGATTGCAGATTTATCTTTGAAAATACTCCTACATCTTTGCATTGGTCAAACATATCTTCTATTCTTGGCAACGAATACTTATTCTTCACGGTGACTTTGTTCAGTTGTCTGTAATCAATGCAAATCCAAAGAGTACCATCTTTCTTCTTAACAAACAAAACCGGTGCTTCTCAGGGTGAGACACTGGGTCGAATGAACCGTTTATCTAGTAGCTTTTATAACTGAATCTTCAACTCCTTCAATTCAATAGGAGCCATCCTATACGGTGCTCTAGATATAGGAGCAGTGCTAGGTATAACTTCAATAGACAACTCTACTTCCCTTTTAGGAGGGAGTCCGGGTAGCTCTTCAGGAAACATATATGAAAATTCACTCACCACTAGAATATCTTGCAGTTTAACACTCTCTTTCCTATAATGACTTTAGGTGCATCCTGATCGTCATGAGCTTTCAAAGCATAAGCTCGAGCTATAGTAAATGGCGCATTAGGTTGATCAACAGTTTCTGATATAATACTTAGATTAGGTCTAAACTGTCCAATTCGTCCACGACCTCTACCGCATCCTCTATTTCTAACAGATGCATAAGAAAACTCTCTACTAGCTTGTGACGTCTGAGGCTATCTCTTAGGATAGCTGGCTATCAAATGCTCAGTGCTACCGTAACGATAACATGCACCCATACCTTAATGATGTTTAGAGCAATGAGGGCTCTCTAGAGCACTAAAAACTCGGCCAACAGAAGAACCCATACCAAAATTAGCCGATAAGGGAAAGTCCTAGCGCCTTCCCCTAGCTATAGATCTTTGAGTAAATTCTTGAGCAGTAGAGGCACCTTCATGACTTCTCTTACCTGAGGATTAACCTTCTCTAATAAAACCTCTTCGCTGACCCCTTTCTCTTCTAATCATCTCTTGCTTCTCTATCTTTATGGTAGCTTGTACCAGCTGTTGGTAACTCACTTGCTGCAAAAGAGTAATTGCCACCAGATGTTCTTTGATCGAATATTTTAAATCATCTTCAAAATGATGACACCAGAACTCCTTAGTAAGTACGGGTTTAGGTGTATACTTGCTGAGTCGATTAAATTCTCTTTCATACTCAGCAACAGTCAGGTTTCTCTACTTCATGTTCAAAAACTACTTTCACTTCTCCTTTCTATAGGCTTTTGGCACATACTTGGCTTTAAACTCTTCGGAAAAGAAATCCCAATTCAAAAGCGCCGATAACTGAGGATATCTCAGAACAAACTTCCACCATTCATAGGTCGCTCCTTGAAAAAGGTAGACAACATTGTTCACCATTCGTTCAAGTGGGCAACTAATTTCGTCTAATACCATCTTCATTCTTTCTAACCAAAATTCCTCCTTTTCAGAGTCCTCCAGAGATGTCCTAGTAAATTCCTTAGCTCCATACTTCCGCAACTAATCAAGCGGAGCTTTGGGTGTGGTCATACGATGTAATAATGTCATCATGTCTTGCGACAACTTAACCAAAGCCTCCCCTTGAGCTGGAGGTGGATGAGGTGGCACTTCAGTTTCACCTCGATTTCCTAAAGAGATATAGATAGACGAGGTCGCATAGGATTATTACTCTCCACAGCCTCGTCAACGGCTTCATAAGATCTTTTCGTACTCAAATTTAAAACTAAAACATGGGACAACCTGTATTAGGCCAAATACAACACTTATATCCAAGTAGAAGCAATAATTAAGCATTGGTTAAACCAGAATCGCCTAAACCATGCTCTGAGACCAAACGATGCAACACCCACGTAACCCCTAAAAGGTTATGCAAATGCCAAACAAAATAAAATTAAAATATGTCAAATAATCCAAACACTTCCATAAACTCAAGCAAACATACATTACATATCATTAGATGTTATTGTAAACAAAACATATCAAACATATTGTACTATTCTAAATACATGCCATAAGTTCCAATTCCATCCTGTGTTAAGGTTATTACAAAGCATTAAACAAAACACAAAATACAATATGACTTATTATATTAAAATACAGCTTAAATTTAAATAGAAATACACATTTCCAAAACAAAACACATCCTTATTTGGAAACTATGGTTGTCTTAGCATTAGATCTTCCTATTAAAACCTACTTGGAGGAGAAAACACCATGCTAAACATAGAGCTTAGTAGGAATAACTAAATAAGATATAATCGGATGATTGTTTCTAACAATCGTCTAGCATTCACATGTATTGAATCATGTCAAATCATATACAGCTTTGAATTATTCAAATTAAAGAACCATCCAATATTATTTGCATCAGAACAAAATATAGCATATCAGAATAGGATATACTTACTTTAGAACAAAACTTGCAAGTATCTGAACAGAATATCATAAGAACAAAACAGAACTTTAAGTACCAAAACATAACTTGATTGTGTCAGAATAGAACTTGCTTGTATCGAAACAAAATTTAGTTATATCAGAACTAAAATTAGCTTATATCATAATTGAACATATATCAGAATAAAAAACACGTTAGCCTGCTAATCTCTTTACAGAAGTGGGTAACGGGACCAAAATAGAAGATACCTATGGTTGGTATCACAGAATAGGAGAGACTTATGTCTCAATAACAGAAGACATCGAAGTGTCACAGGAGTAGCTGCAGTCCCTCCTAGGTATGCCTATTTAGCCACGACTAAGTTGACATTTTTAAAACAAACCATTTTAGTTTTTAGAATCACATGCAAAAGATATAATGCATAACATATGTCTTTATTCCCCTTTCCTCAAATTGAACATATATATGCACATCCAATCAAAATTAACATACTTTATGAGCATAAACATTTGCAATAATGTACCATTAAATGTGTTATATATTTACACATTACATATAATTACACAAATTTCCAATTCATACACAATCGTATTCAATTCATATCGCATAACCCCTTTGATATGCATTTGTATTCATAAGGACACATTCATCCTTGAACACACCATACATTTCAACATTAGACACATTATTCACTAACCACACATTCCTTAAGCAATTACCTTAATTAGCAATCTATAACTAAATTAACTTTTACTTAATTACTTTAACATCATCTAGGTTCATTTTCAATCTCAATTAAGTTCAATTAAAACAATTAAAGTAACTTGTTATCATGTGATTTAATAAGTGCACAAAATAGAATTTACCATGTTTAAACCTTGCTTACGATCGTGGGGTACCTCACCAACATCGTGACAGAAGCTACTACATCTGCCTATGGTCGTGGGATGGGTGCCACGATCTTGACTTTCTCTTTTTATTGCTCATTTCTGGGTTCTCACACCTTGATACCAAATTCAAAACACCTTTATAATAGTCCATTAGTTATACCTCAATTATATATTGATTACAATTTAATTCCTTATCAAATTATTCTTCAATTCTAGCTCAAACTTATTCAATTGATAGTTCACAATTCATTGCCTTTCATGCATCAAAACCAAAACAGAATTTGCCAAACCAGGGTTATTTTTCTAGTACTTAATTATCAACATCATAACACATATTTCATGCCAATTCAATTGACATAAAACTTGTATTAATACATGATATCAACTCTAGAATTACCTTACCTATTTAACTTCAAATTTCAACTCCAAAGAATCAGCTAATCTAGCCCTTCAAGTAACCAACACACATCTAAAGTTAAGGTGTAAATATTAGCACGAAAAAAATAGTGTAGAAGATAATGTAATCTACTTCCTTAAAGTAGTATCTAGCAAGGATTTTAAGTGTTGATAATCTAAAGTGAACCAAAATTCAGAAGTAGTGTCGGTAGAGAGGAGCAAAATAATGAGAGAATTCTGAAACATCAAGAATGAAGGATGATTCACCACCTACCTAACTCTTTGGATGCTAGGTGTTCTTGATTTAATCAAGCCACATATCACACATGAGGGTAAGTGTTATGCTCGGGTCTCGATACTTATTTCATGGCCACATTACAAAAGGTTTGGGTCACTTTAATATTAAAAAGAAGTCATAGTTGTGAGATCAAATGAGAAAGAAAAAAATATAATAAAATAAATAAACTTGAATAAATAAAGAAGCCATGCTGTGAGCAAATTTTACAGCTGATAAATTAAAAGTCATAGTGATGACTAAGACGAGTCATGACTGTGAGTAATAAAAAGAATTAAAGTCACGGCTGTGACTATGAGAGAGAATAGTGACTTTTTAAGTCACGGCTCTGCTTCAGTCATGCATGATCGTGCACTCACTTTTGTTAATTAAAGGGCCAGTGCATAATTATGCTAGTGCACGATTGTGTCCTCTCGTATTTGAAGAGCCAGTGCACGATCATGTTAGTGCAAGATCTTGCACTCATGAGATTTAAAGGCTCTGTCATGATTGTGCACCTATAATGAGCACTCAAACTTGCAAACGTTATTTCTCTCAATTCTGATGTCTAAAAATTACAAACTTTATATCGTTGGAAAGCTAAGAGAATAAGCTACAACTTTTATTAAGACAACTTTGTCTATTATGCCTAGGTTAATACAATTTATTCATAAAATGTAAAACACAATTTCTATACCCCCATTTTCTCTACTGCCTATACGAGCTTCTATACATTTTCCAAAAGACCCGAATCCAACAATCACTAAACATATATATATGACTCATAACATAACAAACTCCCAACATAACAATTAATTTCAAAACTATCTAGGGTCATCTATCAACTCACAATTTTATTCTTAACCACAACAATAGCTCAACACAAAAGATAAATTTTTAACATGTACAAAAGAGAAATTCTTTAACTCTTACTTTCGTTTCTCAAACACAACTGAGTTTTTACGTAGCTTTAATGACATATCATAAGCCACATCAGTAGCACAATACAAAACATATATGAATGCTTATGCTTGATGTGTTTATAAAGCTACCAAAAATAGTTGAACTAACTTAGTTACAAAAGATAAATATCTTGGAGTTTGCTGAAGTTTTATAAGGATCAATTGTTTGCTCTTTTTGCACCTGAGGAGTGTGAAAAATAATACGATAAGTTGCGAAGCTCAGTGGCTAATATGCTTATAGCCATTGGAGATAAGCCACAAACCATCAAGCGTATATATATATATATATCGCATCTTATCCTAGCAATTTTAAAATAGCCAAAATTTCAACTCACAGAACACATAGTTAAAAATGCTATCACGTAAATCATATCATATACATTCAACCATCAAAACATAGCACTCAAATGTATGTCGTGCTCAACAAATCACCATGAAATGCACAAACATTATGACTTGAGAGAGTCCCATGGAAAGAAATGGAGAAACCAAAGTTTACACCATGAATGAAACGAGTTTGTTTCTTAGGAGCTCATATGTCACAAGTGGGCAGTCGGGAGAAGACTGTAAGTCAACATGCATGTGACGAACAAAATGGTATCTTTCTTGCCCGTAAGCAAATTTCGATGCTCAACTCATTTCATCACATATTCATTTTTTCATGCTTCTTATGCTTTTTCTTCTTTTCATTTGTACAAAATACAGTCAAATCTTTCAAGACACAACAAGATAAGAAATCACAGTACATTTTACAACAATTATAATAATTCAAAGTCAAACAATTTAAGCATGTAAGCAAACAAGAATTAAACCCATCATCAAAATAACTATAAACATATTACCCACCTAATTTATAATAGCTCCAAACTTAAGTTCTCCTTTCCTCTTGATCTTTCCTTGGATTTTCTTGGTTTCCTTCAAACAAACAAACCTTCATTCAAACTAATATACAAAAATGAGTTTAGACTTAATCTACTCATGATTTATCTAAACTAAAATACTAAGATCTAGTTGAAAATCCATGAAAATTAAGAATAGGTTTCTTGGTTCTCTCCTTTCTCCCTTCATTTTCAACACATAAAACTCATTCTCATTAGTTCCTTCTTCTACCGAAGCAAGAAGAAAAGATGCGAGTTACCTAAACTCAACTGAATCATTTCCTTATTCTTTTTTCTCCTTTTTCTTTCTTCCCTTCTTTTTCCAGTTCATTTTTCTCTCTCTTTTCTTCTTCTAGTTCCTTCTAGGGTTTTCTTTCTTTTTCTTTCTTACTTCTATACAACTCTCTTCATCTTTCTCATTTCTTTCTTATTAATTTAAGATAACATTTTGTCTTTCCAAGCTTACCCTTCTATATTTGATTTAATGCCAACTTACTCCTTAACTCAATTCTAATATTTTTATTTAATACATGCAAACAAATGGAAATAAAAATATTCATATCTAAACTCCAACATATTCTAATTTAATAAATTCTAATTTCTAAGAAAAGTTTGAGGTCCAACATTTCTTCCCCCTTAAAGAATTTTGTGCTCGAAATTCTTACTTGAGTCTATAATTAGGTATGGATATTTCTCCTTCATGGCTTCCAAAGGCTCGCATGTTGCCTCTTCTTTTGTATGGTTCTTCCATAAGACTTTAACCAGCTTCACAGTCTTGTTTCTCAAGATCTTTTCATTTGAATCTAAAATCTCTACTGGTTGTTCTTCATAAGTCAAATCCTCCTTTAATTGAACCTCTGAAGATTAGACTATGTGTGAAGGATCCAATCTATATCTCCTCAACATTGATACATGGAAGATATTGTGAATTTTCGATAATTTTGGTGGTAGGGCTAACTTGTAGGCTAGAGGTCTAATCTTCTCAATAATCTCATAAGGGCCTATGTATCTTGGACTGAGATTGCCCTTTTTAACAAATCTTGAGACTCCTTTCTATAGAGAAGCTCTAAGAAATACTTTATCTCTAACTTCATATTCCATCTCCTTTCTATGTGCATCCGTATAGCTCTCCATCCTATCTTAAGCTGCTTTGAGTCTCTGTTTCACCAAATTAATCTAGCCAACTGTATCTTATACCAACTTAATTCTTAAAAGTCTCCTTTCACCTTCCATTTTCTAGCAAATAGGAGCTCTACACCTTCTACCATACGAAGCTTCATAAGATGCCATTTGAATTCCTGAGTGGTAAGAATTATTATAAGCAAACTCAATTAAAGGTAGATGATCATCCTATAAGCCTTTGAAGTCCATAACATAAGCTCTTAACATTACCTCCATTATCCTTATTGTCCTCTCTGATTGGTCATCAGTCTGAGGATGGAAAGCTGTACTAAAATACAACGTGGTTCCCAAAGCCTCTTGCAAACTTTCCTAGAATCTGGAGGTGAATTTGGGATCTCTATCTAAGACTATAGAACTTGGAATCCCATGAAGTCTAATTATTTCATCTATATATTTCTTGGCCAACGCATTCAAAGAATCGGTTTGTTTAACTGGAAAAAATATGCTGACTTGGTTAACCTATCGACAATCACCCATATCAAGTCATGCTTTCTACTGTCCCTTGATAATCCAGTCAAGAAATCCATTTTAATCTTTTACCACTTTTATTCAGGAATAGACAAAGGTTTAAGCTTATCGGTAGGTGCTTGATGTTCTACTTTTAACTTGTTGGCACACCAAGCATTTTCCAGAATACTCTGCAACATTTTTTTTCATTCCTCTCCACCCAAAGTGATCTTTTAAATATCTATACATTCTTGTATTCCCCAGATGCATTTCATATGGAGCATTGTATGCCTAATCAAGAATTTCATCCTTTAACTCCTGCATGTCTGGAATATTTAATCTATTGCCTAGCATCATCAATCCATCTTCTCTTATCTCTATTTCAAAGGGCTTACCATTTTTAATTTCTTCTCTGAGCTTGCTCAAGTACTTATCTTGCTCCTTCAATTCCTTAATCTTCTCATTTTACACTGGCCTTACTCTAAAATTAGCCAATATACAACCAGATTTGGTTTGCCTCAACTTTACCTTAAGTTTGGCTAATTCCTTCAACAAAGGAAGGTATACTGTCTCCATATGTGCCATAGTAGATTTCCTACGCAGTGCATCCACTATTACATTAGCCTTCCCCAGGTGGTAGTCTATCATCAAGTCATAATTCTTCATTAGTTTTAACCACCTTCTTTGCCTCAGATTTAACTCTTTTTAGCTCGTCAAATACTTAAGACTCTTGATACCTTAGTGGTGACTTCATATAAATAATGTCTCCATATTTTTAATGCAAAACTTATGGCAGCTAGCTCTAAGTCATGTGTGGGATAAGTCATCTAATAAGGTTTTAATTGCTTAGAAGCATACGTAATCACTTTATCTCCTTGCAGCAACACACGGCCCAATCCCTTCCTTGAGGCATCACTATATACTATATATCCATCACTACTAGAAGGTAAGGTCATAATTGGTGCAATTGTGAGCCTATTCTTTAATGCCTTAAAGCTCTTCTGACATTCTTCTATCCACATAAACTTTTGACTCTTCCTTCTCAATTTAGTGAATGGGGCTACTATCATGGAAAGGCCTTCTATAAATCTTCTGTAATAACCAGTTAAACCCAAGAAACTCCTCTCTTCTGCTACATACTTGGGCATTTTCCATTTAACTACAGCTTCTATTTTCCTTGGATCCACTTGTACTCCTTTTTTCGAAATTACATGTACAAGAAACACCATTTCCTTTAGCCAAAATTCACATTTATCGATTTTGGCATACAGTTCTTTCTTCCTTAATGTCTCCAAAGCAATTCATAAATGCTCTTTATGCTCCTTGTCACTCTTGGAATAAACTAAGATATCATCAATAAAGACTATGATAAAATGGTCTAAGAAAGGCTTCAAGACTCTATTCATTAAGTCCATAAAGGCTGTAGGGGCATTAGTTAATCCAAAGGGCATGCTTAAGAATTCAAAATGCCTATATCGTGTTCCGAAGGCAATGTTTGACACATCAGACTCTTTTATTCTCAATTGGTGATAACCCGATCTCAAGTCTATCTTAGAGAAGGCTTTTGCTCCTTACAATTGATCAAACAAATCATCTACATATGGAAGAGGATATCTATTCTTGATGGTAACATGATTGAACTTCTTGTAATCCACACACATCCTCGAGGATCCATCTTTCTTCTTCACAAAAAAAACAGGAGCTCCCCAAGATGAAGAGCTAAGCCTAATATAACCTTTCTCCATTAGCTCTTCTAACTGCTCTTTAAGCTCCTTCAATTCTGCTAGTGCCATTCTAAAAGATGGAATTGATATTGGTGCAGTACCTGGAGGAAGCTTTATGGTGAACTCAATCTCTCTAGGTGGTGGTAATCCTGGTGATTCTCCTGGAAAGACGTCTGAAAATTCCACGACCACAGGAATATCTTCTAATTTTCCTTCATCTACCTTCGTGTCTATCATATATGCCAAGAATGCTTCACATCCTTTCTTCATCATTTTCTCTACTGTTAAAGTCGTAATAAGTCTAGGTGGGCTTGTTTTCCTATCTCCCACAAACATCACCTTTTCATTTTTGTCCAACTCAAACTTTACTATCTTTTGTTTGCAATTTAAATTGGCATTATATTTTTCTAAAGTATCCATGCCCAAAATCACATCTAATCTCTTCATTTTCAATGGCAATAAATCCACCACTAATTTTACTCCATCAATGTATATTTCACAATCTCTATAAACTTGACTAATAATGATATACTAGCCAATTAGGGTACTAACCATCAAAGGACTATCTAATGGACTCAAATTTCTACCATGCACAATCATACTTGACAAAATAAATGAGTGGATAGACCCCGGATCAATTAAAATAATAATATCATCATTAAACAATTTAACCATTCAGTCATAACCTCTGGAGCTGCTTCTACTTTCTCCCTCGTCATTGCAAATACCTTAGCTGGTGCTTGCACCCTCGGTCTTCCTGAAGGATTCAATTTTTTAGCTGCACTAGAACTGCCCACTTCAGTTATAGACTCGACTTCTACAGTCTCAACCCTTTTCAGAAATTGCATCTAAGTTCCCTCTTATCTTGCATACTTCGGACACACCTTAGCCATTTGCCCTTTTTCTCTACAGTTAAAACAAGCTCCAGTTAGCTCATAGCACTCTGTTTTATGGAATTTGCCATAATGATCGCATTTGGGAATGGATAGCTTATCCCCCCTCCTCTTTTATTGCCTCCAACAATTTAGGCTTGATAAGAAATGATTCACATCAGTTTGGGCCTGTTTGCACCACTGCTCTTATCCTCAGAGTGTGTGGGCAAAGTCTTGACACTCCTTTCTGACATAGGAGCGCTGCTACTACCTCCCCTACTGAACTGTTCTATTCCTTTCCTTTTCCTATTTACTGCGCTCTTTATATTCTCTATAGATTCAACCCTTAACGCAACTTTTACTAGTTGTTAGAAGTCATAAAAATTTTACGCCACCACTTTTTCTTTGATGCTTAAATGCAATCCCGCTTCAAACCTATGGCACTTAGCCGCTTCACTCATCATTATATCTGCTGCATATAGGGACAATTGCATAAATTTATGCTCATATTCACTCACCGTCTTCTCCCTCTGAGTGAGATTCAGAAACTCCCTTTGCTTCTACTAAATATACACTTCAGACAAATATTTCTTCCTATAAGTAGCTAGGAAGTCCTTCCATATCAACATTGGCAGTTTTATCTGACGCCCTGGTACACTTTCCCACCAATGCAAGGCATCTTTCTGTA
Organism: Erythroxylum baracoense; assembly: GCA_025629805.1. Taxonomy (NCBI): domain Eukaryota; kingdom Viridiplantae; phylum Streptophyta; class Magnoliopsida; order Malpighiales; family Erythroxylaceae; genus Erythroxylum; species Erythroxylum baracoense. The sequence goes on along the minus strand of JAOTAY010029884.1, from coordinate 4,164 downwards.
GCAAGCTTACAGCATACATAACCCTTGCATCATCCTCACAGTCTATCTGTTCCATTATTCTTTCTGTCTTTTTCAACCATGTTTTAGCTTCTTTTGGATCAGTTGTCCCATAAAAATCCACTGTCCCATACTTCCTTAGCTTATCAAATTACTTCCTTTTCCTAGCTGAGGCTGGGGTAGAAGTTTGTGGCATCTAGCCTATGGCCTAGGCAAAAGGCTGAGCAATGGCTTGGAATAGTCTAGGATTCAAGGGATTAGGTACTTGCTCTGGAGGAAGAGATGACTTATGCGTTTATGTTCGAAACGGTTCACTATCTTATCCTACAATCGCCTCAGCAATTGCTAGGGCCCTAGACTTATTAATGCCCTCCTCTCTTGGTGAAGAATTTGGTGCAGTAGATCCTTGCAAAACTCTTCGTGTTCTTCTTCGAGGTGGCATCTTACTCCTTCAATTTAAACATTAAAATTTAACTTACATTTCATTTTAAACTTATTTCCTACATATATGCATGATATGCATATCACTCAATGCAATCAATCAATTTAACAATGCAAATAATTAGTCGCACATCATAATAATTCATACCACAACATATTCTAAGCCTAGGAATCTTTTAAAAAATGTGGGCTTTGATACCAGAAATTGTTGGGCCTGGGTCTCGATACTTATTTCATGGCCACATTACAAAAGGTTTAGGTGGCTTTAATATTAAAAATAAGCCATGGTTGTGAGATCAAATGATAAAAGAAAGAAAATAAAATAAAATAAATAAACTTGAATCAATACAGAAGTCAAGTTGTGAGTAAATTTTATAGCTGATAAATCAAAAGTCATGATTGTGACTAAAAGGAGTCATAGCTATGAGTAATAAAAAGAATTAAAGTCATGGTTGTGAGTAAGAAAAGTCACAACCATAAGTGAGAAAAGTCACGGCTATGCTTCGGTTATGCACGATCGTTCACTTCTGTTATTTAAAGGGCCAGTGCATGATCGTGCTAGGACACAATCGTGTCCTTCTGTCTTTCAAGAGACAGTGCATGATCATGCTAGTACATGATCGTGCACTCTTGAGATTTAAGGGCTCTGTCACGATCGTTCATGTGCACGATCATGCACCCCTGATGAGCACTCAAAATTGTAAACGTCATTTCTCTCAATTATGATGTCCAAAAATTACAAACTTTATATCATTGGAAAGCTAAGAGAATAAGATACAACTTTTATGTAGACAACCTTATCTTATTCTTCCTAGATTAATAGAGTTTATTCGTAGAAGTCATAACACAATTTCTATCCCCCCTTTTCTTTACTGCCTATATGAGCTTTTATACATTTTTCAAAAGACCGGAATCCATCATTCACTAAATGTACATATATAACTCATAATATAACAGACTACCAACATAACAATTCATTTCAAAACTATCCAGGGCCATCTAACAACTCACAATTTTATTCTCAACCATAATAATAACTCAACACAAAAGATAAACTTTGAACATATAAAAAAGAGAAATTATTCAACTCTTACTTTCATTTCTCAAACACAACCAAGTTTGTACATAACTTTAATTACATATCATAAGCCACATCAGTAACATAATACAAAACATATATGAATGCATAAGCTTGATATGTTTATAAAGCTACCAAAAATAGTCAAACTAACTCAGTTACAAAATATAAATATCTTGGAGTTTGCTGAAATTTTACAAGGATCAATTATCTGCTCTTTCTGCACCTGAGGAGTGAAAAAATAATGGGGTAAACTGGGAAGATTAGTGGCTAATACACTTATAGCCACTGGAGACGAGCCACAAACAATCAAGCTATATATATATACACAAACACACACACACACACACACATATATGACATCTTAATCTAGCAATTTTAAAATAACCAAAATTTCAGCCCACAGAACACGTAGTTAAAAATGCTATCACATAAATCATATCGTGTACATTCAACCATGAAAACATAGCACTCAAATGTATGTCGTGCTTAACAAATCCCCATGAAATGCACAAACATAATGGCTTGAGAGAGTCCCATGGAACGAAATGGAGAAACCGAAGTTTACACCATGAACGAAATGAGTTTATTTCTTAAAAGCTTATATGCCACAAGTAGGCAGTCGGGAGAAGGCTTTAAGTCAATGTGCACGTGATAAACAAAATGGTATCTTTCTTGCCCCCCACAAGTAAATTTCGATGCTCAACTCATTTCATCTCATATTCATACTTTCATGCTTCTTATGTTTTTTCTGTTTTTCATTAATACAAAATGCAGTAAAATCTTTCAAGAAATAACAGGATAACAAATCACAGTGAATTTTCCAACAATCATAATAATTCAAAGTCAAACAATTTATGCATGTAAGTGAACAAGAATTAAACCCATCATCACAATAACTGTAAACATATTACCTTCCTAATTTAGAATAGATCCAAACTTAATTTCGCCTTTCCTCTTTCTCTTTCCTTGAATTTTCTTAGCTTCTTTCAAACAAACAAACCTTCATTCAAACTAATATACAAATAGAAAATCCTTAAAGCATTAATATCCAAAAATGAGCTTAGACTTAATATACTTATGATTTATTAAACTAAAATAACTAAGATCTAGTAGAAAATCCATGAAAATCAAGAATAGGTTTCTTGGCTCTCTCCTTTCTCCCTTCATTTTTAGCAAATAAAACTCATCCTCACTAGTTCCTTCTTCTGCTGAAGCAAGAAGAAAAGATGCAAATTACATAAACTCAGCTAAATTAATCGTTTCCTTCTTCTTCTTTCTCCTTTTCATTTCTTTCCTTCTTCTTTTTTTGATTTGTTTTTCTCTCTCTTTTCTTTTTCTAGTTCCTTATAGGATTTTCTTTCTTTTTCTTTCTTACTTCTACATGAATCTCTTCATCTTTCTCATTTCTTTCTTATTAATTTAAGACTATTTTTTGTCTTTCCAAGTTTGCCCTTCCATATTTGATTTAATGCCAACTTACTCCTTAACTCAATTCTAACATTTTTATTTAATACATGCAAACACATGGAAATAAAAATATTCATAACTAAACTTCAATAGATTCTAATTTGCTAAATTTTAATTTTTAAGAAAAGTTTAGGGTCCAACAGTAGGCTACTTATCCTTCAATGAAACCATCTACATGTCTTCGTATGTGGCTACCAAATGTCACAATTAAATTAGGCCATTTATCACTCAACCAATGTTGCCAAATTTCATTCAAAGTATAGACTTAGTCATACCAATTTTCATGTACTAGCTTATCTTACCACTAGACATTTAATAGGATTGAATTATCTTACGTTTTCTTATGTATTTCCATGTGATTTCAATCCTATTATCAAGAAAAAATGCTTAATTTGTGTTTAATTTGTGTTGACTATTAGGTTGGATATGTTGATATATATTTGAGACTAAAAAGATAAGATTCTAAAGAAAATTGGAGCACAAATATTTAACAAGGAAAAGGCACAAAACGAAAAGAGATTAGGCTGCATAAAACAAAAAATGGAGACACGGCAAAAAGAATGTGAGCTGCATTAAATGTTGAACAAAACAGTAGCAAAAAGACAGCGTTAGGAGAACATTGGACCAAGCAAGGAGCAGCAAATAAGTAGAAACGATGACACATAGCAGGAGGGCTGGCGTGAAGATGCACAATAGCGCAACGTTTTGCTAAAACACAAAGTACGTGTTAAATGTTTTGCATGAACAAGGAGGGGATGGGATCGATACTTACCAAACATTATTCTTCCCATCATTCTATAGTAAAAGGGAGTGAAGTGTGGAGCTATAGTGAGAGGGGAGTGAAGAGAGCTGCATGAAATAGAGAAGCTAAGTGAGTGACCATCTTTATTTGTCACTTCAATAAATATTGTAGTGAATGTTGGATCGGAAAATAAAACATGCAAGATTTCACTAAAACGGTAGATTTCAAAACTTTTTTAGAAATCAAAACATAGTGGAAGTAAGATAACCAAATCAACATGCCAAGCCATACATGATAGGGTATATGGAAAATAATTATCATAAGAACAAGATGCAGATTATATTATCGACTCCTTTGCTACGACTTTAACTCCTCGCTGTGCTATCCTCTCCTTCTTCTTGTATCCTCTCCTAGCTTTAGCTTTACTTTTAAATAC
>JAOTAY010029878.1:0-25710 GCA_025629805.1 Erythroxylum baracoense | reverse complement strand
TCTTCAGTGATAAGGACTGTAGATGCAATCTTCAATCCATATAATAATTCCAATTATCTTATATGTCCAATTTAAAATGCCAAAACCAAACAAAGAATATATAAAATATATTCTAACACATGTTACTCTTTCTTGAGTCCACTAATTTCGTCTTGGCTTATGGGAATCAATGGTTGAAAAGGGGCTTATCAAGTAAAACACATGTTCAAGTGAAATGATATATTTAAGAGTTAGGCAAAAAGGCAAAAATAATCGTAAGGTTTGCTTCTAATGTCATTCCTATTATTTTAGGAATGTTCAAATTGAACTCTATGTTAACATATAAAATGACGGGAGCATAACACTATCTTTGTTATTTATGTTAATAATAACATGACAGGAATTTAAAATATTTAATATTATTGTAAGTCCTACAATGTCATGTAAATGCCACGTGACACTGTAGAACCTACTTGTTTAAAATTAATTATTAAGTTTTATTTAATTTAACTTAAATTAATTAACCTAATTAATTCTTCTTCTTCTTCGTCAATAGCAAAGTATTCATTCTTTTCAACAGAGGCCATATTAGCTAAAACCTAAAGAGGAATCACAATCATCAAAACCTTCTTTTACTTGTCATGCAAAGATGGTTTCAAGAACTACCAATTAGTATAATCAAAACCTTCTTTTCCCTCTCTTGCAAAGATGGTTTCAAGAACTCCTTTCTTCAACAAAAAAAACAAAAGGTTTCAAGAACTACGTACCAATCAGTACCAGTCAACACAATCACAGTAAAGACAACACAACTCTAATAAATTGGAATATATAGAACAACACATCCCAACCGTGCAGTGTTCCTGTAACCTTAACCTTTACATAATGTTTATCCTCAGCTGCACATATCAAGTTCAACGCTTTCTTCAACAATAACCTAGACCAGTAAATGGATCCCATGTACGCACCTTCGATTCTCGTAATAAACACACACAAAAAATCCCAGAAACGCCAAGTTTGCAATCAAATAGACAATCCTAAAAGCATTTCCTTTTTTAACCTCTGGTTCTCAATCTCTCCAAGAACTCGATTCTCTAAGTTGCATTTTCAAGCTCAGTGTTTTTAGCCAAAAGCTGGTTCTTAATCACAGGAACAATAATGACACTCTCTTCAATAACTTGAACTAGAGAAGCTCTATCTTTAAGTGAGACTCTCGGTCGGAGAAGTCTTTGATGAGGCATAAGAGCTCTGCTACATCAGGAGGGTGGGGTTGTATCTGATCGGATGGGCGTGGGAAGTAAACGTCGAAAGAGCGTGAGAAAACCATCTTTTTTGGGTGAAACAGGAAACTATCTTTTGGGATAATACTTTGGTAAAGCTTAGGAAGGGATGTGTCGTATTTGACTTGGGGTTCAATTTGGACCTCCATAACCTTATTCAATCAATATAATTGTCTACGTATAGTAGCCATGGGAAGAGTGGCAGCAGTGAGTGATCCCGGAACGTGAACACAGATAATTAATTACATAATACTATTAATTAGGTTACATTAAATAAAACTTAATAATTTTAATAATTAATATTAAACAAGGGGGTTTCAAAGTGCCACATGTGACACTGACGTGGCATTGTAGGACCTACAATAATAATAATAATTTATGTCATGTTATCGCTAACGTGTCTATTAACATATAGTTCAATTTGAACATTTCTAAAACAATATAGTTTAATGTTAACGCTCTAAAACCTCAAGGTTTATTTTTTTTATCATAAGCAAACCTTAGGATATTTTTGCGCTTTTTGCCTTGAGAATTATATTTAAGTAGCCTAGGAAAAATTTCAAATGTAAGTACAATTTGCTTCTTATAAAATAAGACGTCAAACTAACTTGATTTTTTTGTTTTTATTTTGTACGGTCGTCACTACAACAGAAGGAATTTTTAGCGATGAATTTTTTCTTCGCTAAACATCCAAAAATTGTCACAAATAATAATTAGCAAAGATTTATTATCATCGACAAAATCATCGCCAAAGTCCTGTAGGGAAAAATTATAGGTGATGTTTTCACCAAATCGTCGCTAATTTTTTTTCATGATGAGTTGTTTACATAGCGAAGAAAATCATCGAGAATAAATTTTTGCCATGCTTCATTTTTGTAGCTAAATAGTATTAACTTCGCTTTCGAAAATATAGTAAAAGATTTTAGCAACGTTTTCGAAAACATAGCTAATTATTTTTAGCAACAAAGAGAAGTATAGTCAAAAGTGATTGGTGATGATTTTAGAAACGTAACTAAATTTCTTTTGTTATATTTTCAAAAACATAGTCAAAATTTATTGGCGAAGATTTCAGAAATGTAGCCAAATATATTTAGCTATGTTTTTGAAAACGTGGTTAAATCTTTTTAACTGCATTTTCAAATTTTTGATATACATTATTACTAAATATTTTATCATGTCAATTATAATTATTGGTGACATCTTTAATCCATGCTATTGTATGCAATTTTTAGTTTTTTAGTTTTATAATTTATTATACAAAAATATAATAAAAATAATTGGAAATGAAAAGCATTATATATAAATAATAAAATATCATTAAATGTTAATTACAATTTAAAAAGTATCTGTATAAAAAATAAAAAAACAAATATTAGTTTAATGACTAAAACTCATTTTCATCATTACAATTTACATAATTTGGGTTAAGTAATTTTGTGACCAACTTTTTAAGCTTGGTCAACTTTTTTTCATTATGTTATAATTTAGCCTTAACCGACTGGTTCTCCTTTTGAAGATGATCAACATATGCTAGCCTTGATGAGGATGAAGCAGTTGGCTTAGGCCCAAATTCAATTCCTTTGATGTAGCTAGATCTTGTACCAATTACCTTGTTGCAATTGTCATCTACATTGGACTCACTTCCGTCAGATATTGGTGTTTGCAACAACTCCTGTATCTTATTCTAAAATTTAAAAAACAAAATCAATATTCAATTCAAATATTATTAGTTAGTAATAACATAAATAAATAAACTTAAAATTTAAACAAATTTTTATACTTACATAGTTATTGTGCGCTTCTGTATACATCTAACCTTCACCTTCCTTATAATGTGTCAGTTTATAGAGTGTGATCCTATCAAACTCTTCTCCATGTTGTTCCTTCTAACTTTATTTTATGAAAAAAAATTCAAAACACAATAAATAATATTGTATTTACTAATATAATTATAACTTGTAAACAAAGAACTTACATATTCATTTCGCACAACAACAAATAATTTGGAGCCTTGATTATGAGGAATTTTCATTTTTCCTTTGTTAACTTTGGCCTTCTCACACTTTTATTGAATAAAAAATAGTTATTAAATCTTCTAACAAGATTAATGGAAGTAAATGTGAAGGGAAAGAGAATGAACCTGAACGTCAGGAGAGGTCGAATAATCACTCAAACTGTTTCAATTTTCTGGAGACATTTGTTCCAGAATATGTCTCCTTGCCTCCTCATCTAGAGGCAAAGATTTGTAATATTTATGCAGTCGATAATGATAATCCTTAGTCCTTTGTTTTAAAAGTGAAGAGACACATTTTGAAACATCAGGGTTGTCGATATTGATGATATTGAACTTCATCTGTTAATAACAAGTAAAAGTGTAATTAATCTTTAAATAAGTAAAACAATAATGCATATAATTAAATAAATTGAAAATTTACCAAAACTTTGTCTAAAACATTCTCTGGCAAGCTGTCTACCTTCAACTGCTTGGCATGCTTAAGGCAAGGAAATTCAGTTTTGGCAACCCCTAACTCACTAGACAATTTTGCCGATTGAACTTTGTCTTCAGGACATCCTTGTAAGGTATCAATATGTACGGACAACTTGCTATTCATTGAAACACTCTTGCGTTGCAACTCATAACCTTTAGTTATAAATCTACCTTTTTTTAATGGCAATATTGGAACCTAATAACAAATGAATAATAATAAGAAAATGTGCATTAAACATGTAAATATATATTTGAGCGTAAGTCTAATTATAGGTGTTAAAGATTAACACACTTGCAGATCCTTCAATACTAGTTAAGGCAGATAGAGGTTATTGCTTATTATTGACTTCATTAGTCGATGAATTCGATTGTTGTTGTTGGCTAGGTTTGATTGATGTTGTTGTTGTTGACTTTGGACAACTTTGATACTTGACACCTTTTTTCCTTTGTTTATACTAGGTGGTATTATATTGGATATCTATAACTAAAAGATTACATGTAAACATAAGTCAAACATCAGCAATCTGCATAAATATGAGTCAAACATCAACATTATGTAAAAACATAAATCAAACATCAACATTTTGCATTAACGTAACTCAAATATCAACAATACACATAAACATAACTCAAACATCAATAATCCACATAAATATAGCTTAAATAGCAACATTCCACATGAACATAACTCAAACATCAACAATTCCCATAACCATAACTCAAACGTCAATAATTCGCATTAACATAACTCAAACAACAATATTCTGCATTAACATAACTTAAACATCAATAATATGTATAACCATTACTCAAACATCAACATTCCATATAAATATAACTCAAACAATAACATTCTACATTGACATAACTCTAATACTAACAAATATAACTCAAACGACAACATTCTACATTAACATAACTCTAATACTAACAATACGCATAACCATAACTCAATCATCAACATTCCACATTAACATAACTTGAACATCAATAATCCAAATTTATCTATGTCTTGGATTAGCAAGTGATTATATATCACATCTTAACTTTGAATGTTCACATTTAAGCAATTTATGCATGGACAGCGAATACAACATTCTACACCCATTTGACATGGACAGTGAATACAACATTTTACAGCCATTTGATCTCTTACAAATTGCATGAAACTCTTAACTTGATTTTAGTGTCATATGAGTTTTATAGGAAAGTAAGAAACATGATAATAAATATGATACCATGTTTACCATATGTTACCCAGCTCCTAATCACACTTGAGAAGTTGAGAGTAATAGAAGTCAAGATGGGGTAGAATAGAGCATTTTATATACCTCGTGTTAAGGAACAACTAAAATGTCAAAGCTAATATATTATGGATTTTAATAAGTTTTTATCAATTTACATGGGTAACTAGTAATTTTGTACAGAGATATTTTAACATTTAAACTGTTAATAAATTATCATTTGATATATTCTTGATGTTAGGCACTGAATTAGACTCACTTTACACTTATCTTTGTGTAAATATGTGAAAGTAGTTATTATAATTGCAGGCTAATCATTCTTTTTTCAGGTTGACTATCCATTATGATAAGATGATTGATAGTTGTGGCATAATATAGGTGAATAAAATAGAAGTTCACTGTAGGAAGTAGAGAGTTATACCTTTTATATCATAGGCAATGGTTTTTAGGCATCTTGTGCAACACCTTCCTATGGTTAATATCCTAACTATGGTATACCACATCATACGCCACTTATAGAGAAACTCACTTAACTATTGCTTTAGTTCATAACTGGCCTTTAGTTGAATCGTTGTTAGACTCTTTAGTTATAAGAAAAAAGTTTGAGGCTTCAAGATATAGAGCCTGAGGAGTCTTAAGAGAGCTAAACTTAGAGATTAGGGTGTGATGGACAGTGGACTTTGAAGGATGGATAGAGTTCTTTGACATTTGAGATCTAGCATGATGGGAGTTGGTGCTGAAGTTTATATGCACATTTCAAGTAGACAAGAAGAAAATAGTTTAGGATGATGACATGGTCATTTAAATCCAATTATGGGGCAACCATCACCACTTTAGCTATAATCAGTTCATCATTCACACAGGATTCTTCACTAAGGAGCATTTGCATATAATACATCTAGATAAAACTCAAGTTAATTATCAGATATTCATTTTGCAGTTTATTAGCGTGAGATAGCCATTATGCATCCCTACTTTCCTAAGAAATCCAAAACTTCTGGTTTCTACTACCTAATCATGAGGTATGCATATAATTTACTTATACATTCCTTATGTACATGACATGATAGTCCTTGTGTCGTTATCCATTAAGATTTATTTTTACATTATATAAGATGTATATTATGATGCCATTTAGGTCATGCCTTTATTCAACTAATCGGTGGCTACTTACATCAATTGAACTTTAATGTGATTCTTGGTGGTACAATCATCAACTGATTAGCAAAGAGATTAGGAGTGTTGGGTGAAGAGTAAGAGTTGACAACTATTTGCACTCTAATTGCAATCAACATAGAAATTCTAAGGGTAATAAGGATGACTAAGTTTCAGCTCAATATATGGGGTTAACACTTTGCATTGATAAGGTCACTTCCTAGGGTAATGAAGGACATCTCATTCCAAAAAGAATAGGCTAGGAATGAGGAGCCAAAGAGAGCTGATACCACCCAAAGATCCAAGCATTTCACCATTATGATAACATATTTGGAGCATACATATATTGTATTTAATAAAATCTAGTACAATTGGCATATCATATAGATGCTAAGATACTGCCACAATCAGCTTGTCAACCACATATAGTGGGTGCAGAGCCTAACCTAGAGACCAAAGCTAAAGATGAGACTGAGCTAACTATATTATAGCTTGATAAAGAGACAAAGGATCACGAAGAGATTGAAACTAATGGCAGCATCAATCAAATAGTTACAAAGCCTTAATAGGAGACTAAGTCTCATAGAGAGATACATCAAATAGTTAAAAGACTAAGATAGTGGCTACGAAGTCATCATTTAATAATTTGATCAATATGATATTTATTAATGATATGTCATCAAATTTTGGGCAATAGTCCCCTGCATACCTTCATTGAATCCAGTAGCTCAGGATTTATATCCTTATTATTATTCAGGTAAATTTTTTGTCTTTGTGTTAAAGGAAAATTCCCTCTTCACTTGATATGCCTTCTCTTCAGTCTTTTCACAGGACCTTTTTACCCTGTCTTCATAGATTAGCAAGACTCATTAAAAGAATAAGTAGATAGATCCTTAGATTCTTCAGTGGCAATAACAACATAGTCAAATTTTAGAGTAGTCAAAATTTAAAGTTATACTCCTTAATACTTTACTTACTTCTAATTCAACTATAATATTTTCACTATATGATTTCATATGATTAATAATTGTAGGAACTCTAGATAGATAAACTTGCATATATTCATTTTTCTTCATCGATAATATTTCAAAATCACAATCTAAATTTTGCAATTTCACAGTAATTACTTTTTTATTTCCTAAATACTCTCATTTCAAGATCTTCCAAGTCTTATAGGAAGTGGTAAGTGTTGCAATATGCGAAAATATCTTGTTATCAAGTGTCTTTTTTCTTTTGAAAATTGAAGGTATTTTCATTTACTATAGTGAAACTATTTACAACATTATAATGGGGATTTCATTATGGAATTCCAAAAGGATCTTTTTATAATGGGAAAACCAAAAAAGCTAGTTGCTATGAAACCAAGCAACTAAATTATAAAAAACACCTTGCTTTCATACTATCAGATAGCTTGTGAGTGACGTCTTTAGCTATCACAAGGCCACAAATCTCGTTTATGATCAATTCAACAAGTTGATAAGGGCTTGTTTGCTCCTATCTATAGATCCTACTATTCCTCTCCCTTCATATATTATAGATAGTAAGAGTAAATGCTATTTTGAAAAGTAATTTGTTCGTCCTCTGAGTGCTAGATACGCTGATGATCTATTGAAGGGTATTAGTCTAACGTATACGTTGCTATACCGTGCAAGTTTATGAAGAAGTTGACTCCATACAGTAGTGGAGTACATGAAACTAAAAAATAAATGGTTCTTGTCTTCTACTAGTGTCTTGCACAATTTACATATGGGGATGAAAGTCCCGTGTCACCTATCTTTGGTGCTTAATCTGTTCTTGATTGCTAACCAAATAAACATGGAAGCTTTAAGGTAGATGCATTACTGCCAGAGAAAAGAGTATCAGGGAGCATTCGAGGAAATAGTTTGGAGAATGTTATAGCAAGACCTGTTAGTAAACGAGTCGTTGGGGTGGAGTTTCCACACTATTGCATCCTCGTTGCTTCTATTATGGAGACGAGGGAAAAACTGACAGAGTGTCTATTGAATGAAGAACAAAGTTTTATATATATATATATATATATATATATATTTATATATATATTTCTTCTGATTTTCCTAAACTGTTACTCTCATTTATCATGTTGATCAAACATATATTCTACATGTCCCACAATTCTTAAGAATTGAGGAGTGTCATTATAGATAACATATATGAAAGGGCTTCCAGGGAAGTTTCTATTTGTGAAATTAAGGAAAGGATCAAGAAAAGAACAAAGATAAGCAAAAAGCATGTCAGGAAGAAGAGATGGCCAAATTCCAAAACAACAAGTAAAGTTGAAAAGGACGGTCTTAAATTTGGTGGCGAAGTTGAAGGCTCTAATACCAAAACTTTGCTAGGAAAAATACAAGAAAAAAACATATATATTATAAATTCTCAAAAACTATGTCTATTGCTTATTTTACTGACTTAAAATTAACTAAAGAATTTGTAAAACAAATGTGGGTTCAGTTCACTACCCACAAATTAATAATTAGAAAATAACAACTAAAACGAGAGAAATAAACTCAATATCAAAATTTGACTTTTAATTTATTTTATTTACTTAGTCTTCATTATAATCATAATATAGATGAATGTCATCTTTCTTAGATTCCAAGACTTAAGGTGTCATCCTTCAACAAAAGGAAAAGTGAATATATCTCACCAATTTGGGGATAGTAATTATGTAATTCAATTTTAATTATCTCCCTAATAGAAGAGGATTTTGTTGTAGAAGTGCAAAACTTGGAACATTTCCAAATTATCCTTAGCTTTCACTCTTGTGTCCTCCAAGTCTGAAGAAAAGACATAGAAATCTCATCCTGAATTCTTCCAAGTCTCTACGGTTAGATGCAGGGTGGGAATACTGTTCCGTACGGCTAGAAAACGGAACGATATCAAAGTTAATGGTACCGTAAGTTTTAAAAACTTCAAGGAATTTTTAGCAAAAATGAAAATTTTTAAAAAATTTTCAAAACTCCCCTCCCCTTCAACCCAGGCAGTGAAAATCAAAGAAGAAGAAGAGATGGGATTGAATAAAGAAGCCAAAAGAAAAATAAAAGAAAGCATAGAGGAGTAGTGGTTTTCAAAGAAGATGAGCAAAAATTTAACACCAAAGAGCAAGCATTTCATCCGCTTCCTCTCTCTTTCATTTTTTATGTCTCTCTCTCCCACACACTCTCCACCACCATGGAAACCAACTTAAGAGCTTGCTATGTTACACTGTAAGTGAGAATATAGCTTAGAATTGACGAGTTTTGGGCTACTCACGTATGGTGTTTATACAAAGAAAAAGAGTGTAAACAGGAAAGGTGATTGTATATGTATGGTAGTTGAGGTTAATAAAGTCGTTGGTCCAGTATGTTTCAACGGTGATAAATGTTGAGAGAAGAAGAATAAGAGGAGGAGAGAAGATACTAAAGAGAGTGATTAAACTATTGAAGTGTATGTACAACCTAATCTAATAACAGGTTCTGAGTAAGTATTAAGGTTAAAAGTAATGTTATGAATACCGTATCGGTATTAGTATCAGATTTAGTATTATATTGGTATCGGTTAATATCGGGTACTGTTTCGGGTAATTTTTTAAATTTATAAAATAGTCCCTGAATTTTTTTTAAAATTACAAAATAGTCCTTCAATATACTGTACTTTATAATTTATAATTTTATATCAACCATATTTTCAAAAATCATAATAATAAAATTTAAAATAACAAAAATTTGTATATTTTTGTTAAATCAATATTGAATTAAAGATGATAAGTATCTATAATTGAAACCAAAAGACCTAATTAGTCACCAAACTCCATTGTTAAATGTTCTTAAAATAAATGAGATGTATTCTCATTCCTTAGACAAAAAATTAATTAGTCATAAATTATATTTATAAATAAAATATTACTTAATTTTAAATTATTAAATAATTTAAAATATAATAAAAATATTCTTATGTTCACTTTAATTTTGATAGATATAACAAAAAAAACCAAGTGTAATATAGATATGCTTTAATTTTGATATGTATAACCGAAGCAAGTGTTAATATATATATGATTGGATATTCATAAAATACATGTTTATGATATTGGATTGCATCTTTTGTATTTGATTGGACCTCTTTATGTTTTCAAAATAATAATAAGTGTATTATATGTGAGGAAGAGAAGGTTATTTTGTCCTTTAGCTTAAAAGAAAAGTGAGAACCTAAACTTTTGAGAGGAAGCTGTTGACACTTTTGATAGTTGAAAACTATCATCTTTTTCTTTCATCCCTCATTCAACTCTTCCTTCTTTCATCTCTCATGAAGCACGACCTTCATCTCTTTTATTGGCAAGTCCGATGGTAGTACGGTGGCACGGTGTAATGGCGGTGGTTACAGGCGGTGGGTTGATAGTAGGTGTCTAGTGACGGTACATGTTGGAGGGAGGGGAAACATTGAAAATGCGTAGAGAGGAGAAAGATGAAAATGGCGTGGAGTTTGCGGTGGGTTCTTTGGTGTGGAGTTTACGGTGGGTTATGTTTTTTGCAATTTGGCCTTGAGAATTTAAAAGTTTACGGTACCGACTGGTACCAGGCAAAAATTCAGTATTGGCCGGTACTGATGATCGATACCAAAAACATTGATTTCGTACCGTCTTCTGGCCGGAACGTATGGTACGAAATTCGTATCTCTGGTTAAAAGACATTAATATTAGAATATTTTTAATTTTAAAAATTTTTGAAATTTCTTTTTAATTTTTAGTTTTTTAAAATATTATTTCATTTAAAATTTAACAATTAAATACATATAACATGAATATAACACATCAACTAATTAAATGTTTCTCATATGATGATTTAACTTATTTCTTAAATTTAAATTGAACAAATTAAACCGGGTTCAAACTAATAATTTATTATAATTATTTTAAAGTATTAATTTAAAAAAAGTTTCATTAATTTAAATTGAATTTCAAAGTTAGGTTAAATTAATATTTTAGAAATGTTTAATTAATGTTACTAAATGACATTTTATCTTAATGTCATTTGATGCATTGAGTATGAATGATGACGATGACGAGGTTCTTTTCAATGATGAGAATTTTGTACCAAATGATAATTGAGGTTGATAGGTGGCATTTGTACATACTTTTCATTGGATAATTTGTCAGTTAATTGTGATAAATTGATCATTGTTAACTTGTTTAGCTTATGTTTTGTTTTAGTTTCATATAATTGCATGATTATGTATGAATGTTTGTGAGTATGAATGAATGTGTGTGAATTAGGTCTTTAAGATTAGGATCTGCTTGAATTTTGCATGGCATTGTTGTGTGTCTTTTCTTACATTATGTTGGTATTAATTGTAGGTGTTTTGGTCATGGTTAAGTGATTAATTTTTTTTGTTGATCAATAGGTTTGAAGGTGGTTTTGAGGGATGGAAGGATAGAAGAACCAAAGAGAAAGCAAGTCATGTGACCCAAAGGAAAGCTGAAATTTTCCTGGGCCGACACAACACCAATGTTAAGCTTTCACAAGATATAATTATTATTGGATGTTTTTTATTTTTCATCCAAAAGAAAGAGGAGAAATTCAGTAGCAAATTGGTGAAATAACGGTCCAATTTGGATAAGAAATTAATAAGATATCACGGATTGAAGTCAAGATAAAAAACAGAGTTTTCTGGAAAATTCCAGTTGGCAACTTCCTCCTTCTTACGTTGTTTTAAACATTAAATGGGGTATAAAAACTCAATTTTAAACCCTAGAAAGGAGGAGGTCGTGCAAGACATCCAAGGGAGAGAGAAGAACACATTTTTGAGAGAAAAACCAAGAGAATTCAAGGTGGAATCAAAGGATTTCAAGGAGACACAAAGCTGCCACTATAAAATTCCAGCTTGCTCTTCAACATATAAGCCTTACTTCTTCTCTTTTCTTGCTTTTTTGTTGTATTTTGTTGATTGATAAGGATGTATGGATATGTTATGAACATGTTGGATGAGATTTTGATGGATTTCTAAGTAGTTATTATGGTTATTATTGCCTAAACTATGTAGTACCTCACTTTATTCAATGTTATGGATGTGCTTGATGTTGTTTGATGTTTATGGTTTATGGCTATCCATACTTAGCTCACATAGAGATATGAAGTTAAGAAATAGCAAGTGCCATGAGAGTGGGCTTACACTAAGAATTCTCCATATATCAAGTTACCTTGCCATTTAAAGAGAGATCTTGATTGGAAAAGTGGCTGTCCAAAAATCTGTTCATATCCTTTTAATGGTTAAGTGAAAAATTGGAAGTGAGAGCTTACATAATTCATTTAATTCATTGAACAGGGCCTATTTAGTTCAAGTAATGAGAGCGAAAGAACTAAGACATTAGGAAATTTTGGACAAAACATAATGAACACTGTTAAAGTGAGAATACATAGTTAGATAATGACAATCTTAAGTTGTTAAATTGATACTTTGATTCACCATTTTCTAAATTTGTGTTCTTACTTTTGTGACAACCTTAAGTGTGTATGTATGACTCTTAATTTTTATATTTTGGATCTTCAAATTTAATTATTTGAGTTTCCTGAACAAAACAAAATTTGAATCATTTTGGTGGCTAACTAATCCCTATGGTACAATACCTATCTATATTGCGATTTCCGATCTGTATACTTGCAGGATAAGAGGTTTTAATTTAAAATTTGGAAAATTACCTATTAATTTTTTGACGTTGTTGCTGGGGATTGCGTCTAACATCGAGTTTGGTTTGAATTGTTTTGATTTGAGTTTTCTTTTTATTTTTACTTTGATATTCTTTTCTGGTATGTAATAGGTGTATGCACACAAGGAGTGCAGGAGTTACGGAGAAATTGCGAGAACTTGACATCACTAAAGTAGAAAAGTATTTGAGAAAGGCAAGAAGACAAGATCAAATTGAGCAGATAATGGTTGAACAGAGGGAACAAGGCAGTGAAGAAAGAATTTTGATGGACTTTATGTGGCCAAGGTTTAACCCGAACCAGTAAGGAATTGCTAAACCACCAGTGAATGCGAACATTTTTGAAATCAAGTCTGCTTTACTTAATATTTTGCAAAGCAATGTTCAATTTTATGGTTTGCCACATGAGGATCCTAGTACTCACATTGCCAAATTTTTGGAAATTTGTGATACTTTTAGGCAAAACAGGTTGTCTAAAGATGCAGTGAAGATAAGATTGTATCCCTTCACATTAAAGGATCGAGTAAAGGGATAGATGAACTCTCTTACTCTAGAATAAGTTAGAACATGGGACCAATTGGTGCAAGCCTTTTTGTCCAAATATTTCCCATTGACAAAAACAACAAGGATCGTCAGGGAAATCACCAACTTTCAGCAATATGAGGGAAAATCATTGTACGAGGTATGAAAGTGTTTTAAGGAGTTACAGAGGAGCTACCCCCATCATAATCTACCTAGGGAATTTTTGCTACAAACATTTTATAATGAGGTCAATTCAGCAACCAGAAGCACCATTGATGCAATTGCAAGAGGTTCATTGATGAAGAAGACCATAGATGCTGCAGATGACCTGAATGAAGACATGATTGCTAACAACTGCTTTTGGTACAATGAAAGGAGTAAACCAATACAGATGAAGGAACAGAAAGGGGTTATGTCAGCAAATTCAATAGCTACTTTATTTGTAAAAATTGCATCATTAAGGAAGCAGGTAAGTGATCTTCAACCTTTATCTAGTTCTTTGAAGTATATGCATCAAAATTGTGAGATTTATGGAGCGGATAGTCGTAATTAATTGGAATGTTATTTGATAAGCATTGAAGGCACATAACAAGGTCATTATTTAGGGTTCCATCTAAGGTCAGGTAATAACCCATATTTTGGTATTTATAATGCTGGATGGAAAAACCATCCAAATTTTTCTTAGGCTAACCCTATAGGAACCAATTGGAGACCTCAAAGACCCCTAGGATTTCAGGAAAATGAAAGTAACTCATATGTTGCCTTAGAGTCAAAGTTTGGAGGTATTGAATTAAGGTTATAGGCAAAAATGTAAGCCCAAGCTGCAAGGACAGATTCTCAACTTTCGCAACTGAGCTCCCAATTTTCAAAGATGATGAAAGTGATGGGTACAATTGGATCGAAGGTGAACAATATCAAAGAGGCACAGGCACAGAGTGATCAGACCCTGAAAAGGTACCAAGTGAAGATTGATCAGTTGATTAAAAATTAAGCATAATCATCTATAACCTAAAGGTGCAGATGGGTTAGCTAGCAACTACAGTATCAAACAGACCCCAGATAACCTTCCCAGCACTTCAGAACCTTATCAGAAAGAATAATTAAAGACAATTCAATTGAGAAGTGGAAAGGAGTTACTAGAGCCGGTCTTGAAGGAAGTTGTTGATCCAGTGGAGAAAAGTCAGGAAAAAGGTAAGGAGAAAGTCACTGAAGAGGAGGAATCCCCATATGTTCCACCTCCATCATATGTTCCAAAATTACCATTTCCTAGGAGAGTGAGTCAAAATCCAATGGAGACTCAATTCAATAAATTTTTGGAAAATTTGAAGAAGTTGTATATGAGTTGTTCTTTGCCAGAAGTTTTGGAGCACATGCCCAAGTATGCTAAGTTCTTAAAGGAATTACTTTCTCGCAAGCAAACTTGGGATTTAAATCAGACAGTAGCATTGACATCCAATTGTAGCTCTGTGATCATGAACAATATACCATCGAAACTAAAGGATCCAGGGAGTTTTACTATTCCTTGTATTATTAATGGTGTTGAATTTTCTAAATGTTTATGTGATTTGGGAGCTAGTATTAATATGATGCCATTGTCTATTTTCAGGAAGCTAAACTTGGACGACATAAAGCTAACATCAATGACAATTCAATTAGTTGATCAGTCCATAGAGAAGCCTTTTGGAGTTGTCAAAGACGTTTTGGTAAAAGTAGATAAGTTTGTGATTCCTGTTAACTTTGTCATTCTTGATGTTGTTGAGAATAGAAATTGTCCATTGATTTTGGGACGCCCTTTTATGAATACTGGTCGGGAGTTTATCGATGTGAATAATGGTGTTCTGATTTTGCATATTAGTGATGAAAAAGTTGAGTTCAACATGAATAAGAGTTTCAAAAGCAGGGAGGAGCTGGATTGTTGTATGAGAATGGATGTTATGGATGAGTGTGTAGAGGAGATAACTAGTACAATGATAAAAACAAAGAGTGAGATGGAATTAGAATTGAATAAAGAAGATGAGAGTGGAAAGAGAGAATAGGATGGAGAGGAAGCAGAGAAAAGTGAGAAGGAACCTTTGGTGAGGACCAAGTCACCCATATCACCTTCCAATGAGAGAGTACCCACCCTAGAGTTAAAACCTTTACCTTCACACCTGATGTATACATTTTTATGGGAAAATCAAACATTACTTAT
This sequence comes from Erythroxylum baracoense, assembly GCA_025629805.1. Taxonomy (NCBI): domain Eukaryota; kingdom Viridiplantae; phylum Streptophyta; class Magnoliopsida; order Malpighiales; family Erythroxylaceae; genus Erythroxylum; species Erythroxylum baracoense. The sequence goes on along the minus strand of JAOTAY010029878.1, from coordinate 10,157 downwards.
GATTATTTCAAACCAGTTAAGTGATGAACAGGAGAGGAAGGTAGTAGAAGTTATAAGGAGGAGGATGAAAGCGATGGGGTGGTAGATATCAGACATCATAAGTCCGAGTGTTGTGATTCATAGAATAAATATTGAGGATGGATGTAAACCATTGAGGGATAGGCAAGGGAGTTTAAACTTGAATATGCAGGAAGTTGTAAAATAGGAGGTGATTAAGTTATTGGATGCAGGAATTATATACCTAATCTTAGACAGTGAATGGCTAAGTCCAATTCAGTGTGTACCAAAGAAAGGTGGAACAATAGTGGTGGAAAATGAAAAAGGTAAGTTGATTTCCACATAGACGGTCATTGGTTGGAGAGTTTGTATTGATTACAGGAAACTCAACTCAATGACAAAGAAAGACCACTTCCTATTGCCTTTTGTAGACCAGATGATTGAGAGAGTTTTAGGACATACATTCTACTGTTTCTTGGATGGGTATTCCAGCTACAATCAGATATTCATTTATCCAAAGGATCAAGCCAAGACAACTTTCACATGTCCATATGGTACTTTTGCATACCGACAGATGTCATTTAGACTTTGCAATGCACTAGCTACATTTTAGCAATGTATGATGACCATTTTTACCGACATGATTGAGGATTTTTTGGAAGGTATTTATGGATGACTTTTCAGTGTATGGAGATTTCTTTGAGCAGTGTCTGATAAATTTGGTAAGGTTCTCCAACAGTGTGAAGAGGCCCATTTGGTATTAAATTGGGGAAAATGCCACCTTATGGTTCATAAGGGAATAGTCTTGGGAGACAAGATATCTTGTAGAGGCATTGAAGTGGATAAGGCAAAAACTGAAGTCATCGATAAACTTCCTCTGCCAAGTAATGTTCGAGGGGTCCGAGCATTTTTAGGGCATGTTGGGTTCTATCGCTGATTCATAAAGGATTTTTCTTTAATTGCTAAACCCCTTACTCATTTGTTAGTTAAAGATGTTCCTTTCATATTTTATAATGATTGTTTAGTTTCTTTTGACAGGTTGAAGAAGACGTTAACGTCACCATCAGTGTTACAACCACCAAATTGGAGCTTGCCATTCGACTTGATGTGTGAGGCTAGTGATTGCACAATTAGGTGTGTTCTAGGGCAGCGTAAGCACATGAAGTTGCATGCTATTCACTATGCTAGTAGGACTTTGACAGATTCTCAGATTAATTATACCACAACAGAAAAAGAACTGTTAGCTATAGTTTTTGCTTGCGATAAATTTTGTTCTTACTTATTTGGTTCAAAAGTGATTATGTATACAGATCATGCATCCCTAAAGTACCTTTTTGCCAAAAAGGATGCCAAGCCTCGGTTGATTAGGTGGATCTTACTCTTACAGGAATTCAATATCATGATCAAGGATAAAAAGGGAGCAGAAAATTTCATTAATGATCATCTGTCAAGATTGGAAGGAGAGGAATCAAGCTTATAAGAAGATATCAATGAGCAATTCTCCAATGAGATGCTACTCTTGGCACAAGAATCATACCATCCCTAGTATGTCAACATTGCAAATTATATTACAAGTGGCATGCTCCCCCTTAATTTAACTTACCAACAGCAGAAAAAGTTTAAACATGATTGTAAGTAGTACATGTGGGAAGATCCACTTCTTTACAAAAATTGTGCGGATGGACTGATTTGGAGATGTGTTCCTGATAATGAAATTAATGTTATTTTAACCCATTGTCATTTTTTTTATACAGGACATTATGGAGCCAATAGGACACCCGCAAGGGTATTAGAGTGCGAATTTTATTGGCTAACATTGTTTAAGGATGCACAACATTAGGTCAAGAAGTGTGATAGGTGCCAAATAATTGGAAACATATCGAAAATGGACGAGATGCTAATCTCTTCGATGCTGGAGTTTGAAGTCTTTGATGTTTGGGGTCTAGATTTCATGGGACTGCTTCCATCCTCTTATGGAAACAAATATATTTTGGTAAGTGTTGATTATGTATCGAAGTGGGTTAAGGTGATGGCGACGCCAACAAATGATAGTAGAGTGGTGTAGAGGCTTCTAAAAAAGATTATCAACAAATTTGGTGTGTTGCGTGTGATTATCAGTGACAGAGGTACCCACTTTCGCAACAATCTAGTTAAAGCATTATTAAAAAGATATGGAGTACAACACAGGATAGCTACACCTTACCACCCCTAAACCAACAGTCAAATAGAGGTTGTGAACAGAGAATTAAAGAAAATCTTACAAAAAATTGTCAATAGTTCTATGAAGGATTGGGCAATCAGATTAGATGATCCGTATGGGCTTACAGAACAGCTTTCAAGACTAATATTGGGACAATGCCTTACAGGATGATTTATGTAAAAACTTGTCATTTACCTGTGAAACTTGAGCATAAGGCCTACTGAGCTATCAAGGCCATAAATTGGGATCAGAAGGTAGCTGGAGAAAAGAGGAAATTGTAGTTAAATGAGTTGGACGAATTAAGGCTGCAAGATTATGATAATGCCAGGTTCTACAAGGAAAAGGTAAAGAGGTGGCATGATGCACACATTAGGAAAAAGGAGTTCCATGCAAGTGATATAGTTTTACTCTTCAACTCTAGACTCCTGTTGTTTCCTGGAAAGTTAAAATCTAGATGGAGTGGACCTTTCACGGTAATTAATGCATTCCCATATGGAGTTGTGGAGTTGCAAAACGAGTATAGAGAAACTTTCAGGGTAAATGGCCACCATTGCAAGCCCTACTTTAGAGGACAAGTGTCCACATAGTGAGAAAGAATATTTCTCCGACCCCGCCTATGACCAGAGAGTGATCAAAGTCTTGCTAGTGACTTTAAAAACTAGTATGGATGTTTTTGTTTATGTTTGTTAGAAGTTTGTGTTTATATTTTATTTGTGTTAGTTTTTGTTTTCTTTGACACAGGAAAAGAAGAAGTAAAGTGTGAGCTGTGAGGAATACGCGAGCCACCACCAACACGATCCTTGACACTAATACCAACAAGCTTTCTCGTGCCTCTTTATTTATTCATTTATGATTTTTTGTATATATTATATGTGGTGGTTGTTTGTTGTGTATCACTTTCACATATTGAGGACAATGTGTTGTTTAAGTGTGGGGGAGTGGTATGCATTTATTTTGCATGTTTTTATGTTAATGTCCCAATTTTTTTCAAATTTTGTGTGAAATTGTGTGATTGTGTGGATGTTTAATGGCTAGAATTTTATGTGAATTAGCTTAATTTTGAACAATGTTGTTGAACTGGTGATATGTGTTGACTTAGGAAGTTAGATTATAAGTAGCTTTAACTTAAACATGTTTGTTGATTAGGATAGGACACTTGGTTTTACACTTAATGTTGCTAATTCACATGTAGATACCATTTTAAGCCATTAAATCGGTAAACAATGTCAGTTTCTCTTTCATAAAAATAATAATCTAAAAGAAATAAAAAAGAAAAAAAAGAAAAGAGTGTGTGTTAATAACTATTCTGCTGACCCAAAAAGGGTTAAGAATAGAGCTAGTAGCTGGTTGTGAGTTGTGATCTAGTTGAGTAACCGGGGGCATTCATCACAAATGTTTGTCTTCGCGTCAAAAGGCCAAAATGATGCTTCAACTAAGCTAGCTTAATACATAAAAAAATGTGCCTAGTTGAGTAGCCGGGGGCATAAATCACCAATGTTTGTCAACACGTCAAAAGACTAAGTCAATGTTACAAAAATGAGAAAAAGTGTGTGTGTAATAAAAACCCTACTGATCTGATAAATTAGCTAAAAATTTTCATGAAAGGATAACTTGGATAGTTAACCAGTTAAATGATCGATAATTGTAAATGCACGTCTATAAGTGACATAGGATTAAAAATAAGTTATTTATATCTTGATCGATGTGTATCATCATCACCCAGTCTGAAATTTTGCAACAAAGCGGGGTCTGGAGAGGAGTGATAATACGCAGCCTTACCCTTACATAAAAGAGAGGCTGTTTCCAGTAGACCCACATGCAAATGTGATAATGGAAAAGTGATTTAGGTAAAAAGGGTAAAAAGATAAAATTGAATATGTTAAAAGATGGGGTAAATGAAAAGAAATTAAATATGTTATGACATGAAAATAAATACGTATATAGATAAATAAATAAATAAATAATAAAAGGGAAATAGCAATAAAGAATATACCTGATATGGAGCCCAATTCTGTAAAATACCTGACAGGTTGCAACAGAGTGGCTCTGCTCGTCTCTAGTTGGGCTAAGAGTTCTTACGTTGTAGCCCTGTGTGTATGGCAATCCTACGGTTTCTGACATCCTTGCTGGACCTTTCACCTACACCTCTACTGAAAAGACACGTAGTATGACAGAACGACTGGTCTATGACTCGCAACTAGAAAAGACAAATTAGACTTCCTACGTGGTAAATACGTTGTGCGTGCGTTACAATAAACAATTCCTAATACCCTTACTCGACGGTGTTGGTGTACTTTAAAGGGTTTCCCTCACCCTTATCCTATCCCGCCAAAATTTTCTATTTCTGGTCGCTTCCATAGTAAGAGCCAACTCTGTCATATCTTTCTTGACCACTTCCCTCCAGTTCTTGTATGGCTTGCCTCTTCTCGTCTTGTAGCCACTAAGGATTATTTGATCGTCTTACCGGAGCATCATAGTGCCTCCTACTCATATGCCCAAACCACCTAAGCCTGGACTCTCTTATCTTGTCGGCAATATTGGCCATCTGTAGTCTGTCTCTCATCACACGATTTCGTACCTTATCTCGTCTGATAATTTCACACATCCACCGAAGCATACGTATCTCTGCTACCAACGACTGTCTTGTATGTCGACATTTGGTGGGCCAACATTCTGCCCCATATAATATGGTTGGCCAAATCACCATTCTGCAAAACTTACCTTTGAGTTTTAAAGGAATTTTTTTATCACATAAGACCCCTGATATGCTTGCCATTTACCCCACCTAGATCTGATATGATGGACTATGTCGTCATTGATATTAAAATCACTCTGCATAATGGACCATAGGTATTTAAAACTCTGTTTTTATGGTATGACGTAAGGCCCAATTGCTACCACCGCCTCGTGGACCATTTGGCTTCCTGAAAAGTTGCATTCTAAATACTCCGTCTTAGTCCTACTTATTCTAAAACCTTTCGACTCTAATGTTTCTCTCCAACATTCTAACTTGAAATTGACCCCGCCCTTGTCTCATCTACTAGGACAATATTGTCAGCAAATAACATACACCAAGGTACCTCTCCCTGAATATGTTTGGTAAGCTTATCTAACACTAATGCGAACAGAACAGGGCTTAAAGCGGAGCCTTGGTGTAGGTCAATACCAATAGGAAATGTTTCCGTATCGCCCCCTATAGTCCTTACGCTAGTCAATGCTCCTTCATACATATCTCTAATAATGAGTATATAAATCATTGGAATTCCCTTTGCCTCCAAACACCTTCATAAGATTTCCCTAGGACCCCTATCATACGTCTTCTCCAAATCAATAAAAATCATATGTAAATCTCGTTCTCGTTCCTTGTAGCATTCCATAAGCCTACGGAGTAGATGTATTGCTTCTGTCAAGGACCTACCAGGCATAAATCTAAATTGGTTGGCCGATATAGAAGCAGCTCTCCAGACTCTCTTCTCAATTACCTTCTCCCACAGCTTCATGGTATGACTTATTAATTTGATTCCTCTATAGTTGTGACAATGTTAGATGTCCCCTTTGGCCTTGTATACTGGGATCAACCTACTCAATCTCCATTCGTCTGTCATTTTGGTTGAGTCTAGGATCACAGCAAAATACCTACAATTCCTATTTGCTTCCATACATCTATAGGGATCTCATCCGGTCCTACTGCTCCCCATCTTTCTCAATACCTTCGTAATTTCTCCCCTTGTGACCCGTTCACATTGGGACCAGTTAGGAGAAAGCTCCAATACGGCAGGTTCTCCTAACTCTATGTTGACCAAGATGCCTTCATTATATAAACCATAGAAGTATCTCTGCCACCTATCCTTGATACCCTGTGTCTCCATGAGGACCTGTCTTGCTTCATCACGTATACAGTAGACTTGGCTAAAATCCCTTGTCTCACATGCCCTATCTTGCGCCAACTTGAAAATTCTTTGTGCTCCCTTGTACATATCCAAATCCCTGTACATAGTCTCATATGCTTCTCCTTTACCTACTGAAATTGTCTTCTTTGCCTTCTATTTTGCCAATCTGTACCTTACTCTATTAGTTTCCTGCTCCGCATCTGTTGTACTTACTACTAGATCTTTGTATGCTCTCTTTTTCGCCTTTATCATCCCCTGAACCTCTTCTAACCACCACCAAGATTCCATCCGCCTGCGCCGTTGGACTTTAGAGACTCCTAGGAGTTTTGTAGTGGTTTCTCTCACTATGGGGGCTACACCCTCCCATATCCGATTAGCATCCCCTCTCATGGTCCATTCGGCTCTATACCTAATTTGAGTCTTAAATCGTTCCACTGTGTCCCCTTTTAGATTCCACCATCTAATTTTATGATATCGCTTAGTAAATTGATGTGTCCTCCATCCCTTAATTCCTAGATCCAAAACCAACAATTTATGTGGGGTTGATAAGCATGCAGCTGGAAGCACTTTGTAATCCTTGCACCATGCTCTTACTCTCTTCCTGACAAAGAAATAATCAATCTGTGTCTTGGTCATGCTATTCTTAAACGTCACCAAGTGTGCCTCGTTTTTCTTAAAAAAGGAATTGGCTATCACCAATTCAAATGTCACGACCATGTCCAATAAGGTAGTTCCACTTTCATTTCTAGTGTCGTATCCAAAATGCCCATGAGTTCCTGCATATCCATCTGAAACAACCCTTATATGCCCATTAAAATCATCTCCTAAGTTAACCTACTCAGAATCAGGGATTTGTAGGAGCACCCCATCTAGCACTACCCGGAATACACGTTTTTGTTGTTCGTCTAATCCAGCTTGAGGAGCTTAAGCACATATTACATTGAGAACATCTTTGCTAATAACAATTTTTGCCACCATAATCCTATCATTTACCCTTGTGATCCCTACCACTTAGCTTATAAGTTCCTGGACCACTAGGATACCTACCCCATTCTACTTCTGCGTATTTCCAGAGTACCATAATTTGAACCCCCTATCTCCTTTGCTTTAACTCTCGAGCACTTAGTCTCCTTAATGTAGGCTATTTGTATCATGTACTTGTCTAAAATCTCTACTAATTCTAAAGATAGTTTGAACCCCCTATCTCCTTTGCTTTAGCTCCTGACCACTTAGTCTCCTAAATGCAGGCTATTTGTATCATGTACTTGTCTAAAATCTCTACTAATTCTAAAGACTTTCCCTTAAGGGTTCCAGTGTTCCAAGAGCTTATTCGCAATATGTCGTTCCCTTTTTTATTCTTGCATGTTACACGCACCGAACCACTTACACGGATCCCATTTGCATAATTAAAAGCCATTCTTTGTCGCTCGTGGCCCTCACACTTTCTCGAAGTTACTAACACGTCCTTGTGATGTATATATAGATAGATAGATAGATAGATATAGATAGATTAAATAATAATAATAATAATAATAACAATAATAACAATAATAACAATAATAATAATAATAATAATAAATAAATAAAACTCAGTAAAGCACGAGGGAGGACATTCAGAAAACAACTGGAATGACTGAAAAATGCATGTATAGCAACTCACAAAATCTGTCAAAACCCGCATAGTAAAAAGTATTGATCCAAAAAGAAGCAGATGCAAAAGAATCAAATGCTTGCTAATGTCTAAGAGCCCACTGGTAATATATTGTAGGGACAATCAGGAGGAAGGGTTTGCAATGTTAGGTAAGGGAAGAGTGTAGAGAGAGAGACAGTTGGCAGACAATCACACTATACACTACTTCATAAATGCCTTGTCTTATACAAGAAGACTTGTAAGAAACGTGCTTTGACTAACAACGGATCTCTACCAGAAAAGACTGAAGGCTTTGGTGACCAGTAGAGTTGTCAGGAGGCTCAAGAATGTCAGAAAGGCTCAAGAAGTTTTAATGCAGAATAACGTCTATAATTTACTTATCTTCTCCCGTAATCATGTATGACATGTGATTTCTAGACTTTGCAGGAAATTTAATAAAAACAAGAGAAAACACAGATTAAACACAACATAAAGGACTTGAACGCGTCAAAGAAACTACCAAAATAAAACCCAGTTAGTAACAACAAATTTAAGGTAAATAGATGGATAATGAGCATCTAACCATACGTTAGCAAGCAAAAACAAAAAAGAAACAAACACCAAAAAAGCATAAGACACCATGGAACAAACGATCAAGAGAAAAACCATCAAAACAAATCAAGCGAAAGATGATCAACCTCAACAAAAAGTATGCATGATCAAACAAACATAAAAACACACATAACTCTCTGCGTACTGTAAAATTCATCAAACAACTAGATGATCGATCATAAAACGTACCTCGGTGAAGAGGTTGATGACTAAGATGATGTTGATGGAACAACAGCTGACAAGTTAGATCATATATACTACATATAAAAGGTAAAATAGAGTTGATTAGTTAAGCGTACCCTGTGTGGTTTGCAAGGAAGATCCCACCATTGCTCTCCATTCCCAGCAACGCCCACCAATGCAGTTCCAGTCACCAGCAGCGGCAAAACTCCACCAGCACCAGCAATATTATATATAAAACTACATTGTTTACACTCAACCCTTTACACTTCACTCCTCAGCTCACGCACTCGTATCACAGTCAAAGTCACACGTGAAGATGTTTATATTAAAGTACTTGGGCATAACGGAATAAGTCAATAAATTAAACTTGTAATATAACTATTTTTTACGATTAAGTTGATTGCATAACGTTTTGAGTCAGTAGCCATCAATTTTGACATGTATGCAAGTATGTTTTTATGTATTTGTGTTCTTTAGATTACTTTTGTGTTTGATTTTGCTTGAAGACAAGAAAAAGTTTAAGTGTGGGGGAGTTGATAGGTAGCATTTGTACATACTTTTCTTAGGATAATTTGTTAGTTAATTATTATGAGTTCATTTTTGTTAACTTGTTTATCTTATTTTTTTGTCTTAGTTTCATATAATTGCATAATTATGTATGAATGTATGTGAATATGCATGAATGTGTGTGAATTAGGTCTTTAAGATTAGGTTTTGCATGAATTTTGCATGGCATTGTTGTGTGTCTTTTTCTTACATTATGTTGGTATTGATTGCATATGTTTTGGGCATGATTAAGTGATTAATTTTTCTGTTAATCAATAGGTTTGAATGTGGTTTTGAGGGATGGAAGGATAGAAGAACCAAAGAGAAAGCAAGTTATATGACCCAAAGGAAAGCTGGAATTTTCCTAGGCGGATCCATCATCAATGTTAAGCTTTTGCAAGATACAATTCTTATTGGATGTTTTTCGTTTTGATCCAAAGGAAAGAGGAGAAATTCAATTTCAAATTGTTGAAATAACGGCCCAATTTGGATAAGAAATCAATAAGATATCACGGATTGAAGTCAAGATAGAAAACAAAGTTTTCTGGAAAATTACAGCTGGCAACTTCCTCCTTCTTTCGTCGTTTTAAGCATTAAATGGGGTATAAAAACTCAATTTTAGGTCATGCAAGAAATCTAAGGGAGAGAGAAGAACACATTTTTGAGAGAAAAACCAAGAGAATTCAAGGTAGAATCAAAGGATTTCAAGGAGACACAAAGCTACCACTATAGAATTCCAACTTTGCTCTTCAACACATAAGCCTTACTTCTTCTCTTTTCTTGCTTCTTTGTTGTATTTTGTTGATTGAGAAGGATGTATGGATATGTTGTGAACATGTTGGATGAGATTTTGATGGATTTCTAAGTAGTTATTAGGGTTGTTATTGCCCAAACTATGTAGTACCTCACTTTATTCAATGTTATGGATGTGTTTGATGTTGTTTGATGTTCATGGTTTATGGCTATCCATACTTAGCTCACATAGAGATATGGAGTTAAGAAATATGTTAGCAAGTGCCATAAGAGTGGGCTTACACCAAGAATACTCCATATATCAAGTTACCTTGCCATTTGGAGAGAGATCTTGAATGGAAAAGTG
>JAOTAY010029746.1:0-25784 GCA_025629805.1 Erythroxylum baracoense | reverse complement strand
GGTGCGGATACCTCTCCCTTGCAGACGCGTTTTCCATGCCCCAACGCACCGGATCCCATCAGAACTCTGAAGTTAAACGTGCTAGGGCAAGAGCAGTACCAGGATGGGTGACCTCTTGGGAAGTCCTGCAGGAGTAATGCCCTAAAGAGGCTTACACGCTGGAAAAACAAAACCGTGAGGGAGCGAGGCCCGAGAGGCCGAGGCTCAAAGCGGACAATATCTGCAAGCGGGTGGTCTGGGCTGTTACAATGATAGTCTCATAATCATCGGACCTCAGTCCGGCATCCAGCTATTGCTGAGAATCAAACATCATTCAGAGATTCAGATAGTCATATCAAATATCAGAGCAAGCACTTCCAATACATGCCCGACTATTAAACTCCTCGGACCTCAAGTCCGGTATTCAAAAGCATCACACAAAACAGTTCAATACACACAATCATATAATCCTAGGAATCCACCTAGGTTGACTCACAATATACTCCCAGAAGCTATAGCCTGGACGATCCGACAATGTCTGATTGTCGTCCGACGTGCTCCTTCGCTTAGCAGGTGCTCAGTGTAAATACTTTAACACTGAGATAGGAAGCAACACCACAAAGACTGCTAGATCGCTAATTGGTGATGAAGGTTAGAGGAGAGAATTGCAGTGTGAAGTATTTCAGTAAGGGATTGGAACTATGGTAGGTTCTTCCTAACTTAAACAATATAATACGTGAGTCCATTCCATGTCCCTTACGTGTACTGTTTATCTCCTCTAACTCACCATTTATCATAATTACAACCGGTAGTGGAGTCTTCCTAACTTAAACAATGACTCACCATTTATCATAATTACAATTTGTCATACTTACCCGAAAATGCCAAATGAAAGCATATACAATCGTATGAATGTAACAACCGATATATAAGTCACAATTAACTTATGTCCAACGTCCATTTATCTTAAGTCATCTAAGTGTCTCACACGTATGTGTCCTAGCCGTATGTATAGGAGGCGGGATGTTACAACTGAACTAGATCAAGGAAACCTTCCTACAGAGTTAGTCCCTTAAAAAATATAAAAGGTACTTCATGCATCCTTATGATTGAAAGATTTTGTATGTGAATGAATAAGTGATTCGAGAATGAGTTTTTACCAAAAAAGCAAAGGATAGAGAGAATTAATCTAACCAAGCTTGATTTACCAATGCTAGATCTAGTTCCTTTCTAATTAGCATTGCTACTTATTACTTATTGGGCTAGGTAAATAATTTGCCAGTGAAATTGAGATTCGTTATAAGCACTTGCTAAAATAAATTAACTCCCTTCCAGTTGCCAAATTGCACCCTCTCCTACCATCTGATTTTTGATTTGATTGGATAAAGTTGAAATAACCTATTACAAGGCAAGGGTTTTAGATTGCAGAGTTAATGAACTATATATTATTCCATAGAGTCTCCCTCTATAATTAGAAGTTTAAAGCACAAACAAGAGTTACTTCGAAGACATAATTCACTCCATCCATTTGGCATTTTAGATATAAATGTTGATCACTTACTCTAGCTACTACCATCACTGACATTTTGTAACGCAGATAGGAAGTGCCTCAATGTTACCTCTATCACATCTGAACTTGGTTTCCACTTTTGAATGAACATTGGTCGACCCTTTATATGCTAAGGGCTAAGCTTGATTATCTCATTGAAACAACTTTCAGTAGAGAATTTGAATAAGAAAGAGCCATCATCCATTAACATGGTTTTCTTTAATCCCTTTCTTCCCCACCTAGTAGAAGCCCAAACATGGACTATAGGGAATGATGGTTTTTGATTACAAAAAAAAAACCAATGCTGTGGACCAAGTATTGACTCCAGCTTTAAGAAGTTCTATAGGGTGTGAGCACTCCATCCTCCATTATGTTTTGGAAATGCTTAAGCATACCTTTTTTGTGTAGAATGTTTGGTTTATTTTTCCATTCTCCTTCAAGCTGCTTAAGATCTCTGGATAGGTCATTCCTAACATTCTCCTCGATTAGTACTGTTGCTGGAGGTTCAACAGTCTTTTTCCCTAAGGCATTTCGAGAGAGTTCTAGAAACTCTTCCATATTTAGATGTAGAGGGGTAGAATGCCCTTCCTTCTCGACATTCGAAGCCTTTGAAAGGCCTTCTATTGAGGTCAAACCTCAGCTACAAAGAATGGAGTACTATTCTAGAAGAGGGAAGATAACCAGAGGCGGGAGTTTTGTTTCCAAAAACTTCCATGGGTAAAAATGTTAAAGCAAGAAGAGAGATGTCAGAGGAAAGTTGGAAGAGAGATTAAGACCTCAATCATAAAAAATTTCTTATGTAACTCGTATACAATTGCATTCTTTGATTTTGAATTTTTTTAATCCTGCAATCATTAAAGACTTGCTTTTATGTTGTTCATGTTAGTTTATGCTTTAGAGTCAATTTGTTGGTTACAATTTAATGAAAAAATATTTTAAAGATATTTTTATCTTATACATATTTAAATGTATATGACAAAGTTCATGGGATAATTATACATTGCAAATAAAATTATAGTGAGATTATAATTATAAGATTCATATTACATTTTTGTGTTATTTCTAAATTATTTTTAGTCATTGTTTTATTAAAACTGGCATTAATAGAACGTAAAAAGACTATTACACATTATGTTTTTCCTTATGAGGGAAGTACTAGATGGACATTTATGTTTTCACTAAATGGACCCTATATAAGAAATTCATATAGAACATTACTGGTATATTTATGGAAAATTTCATTATGATGATTGTATAAATGATACTTTGACTTGAGATCTTTAAAATTATCTTGTATATGAATTGCTATGTTTTTGATACTATTTATGATATATTCCAATCATGGGTAGTTTAGTTGGTAGTTTTTGGATATAACATAAATTATATAGAAGTAGTTAAGTGATCAAATAAGATTCATCACCCTAAAGTAATTAGAGAGAATGTTTCATTATTCTTGATTAATATTGATTTGGGAAATACTTCGTCAAGGTGGAATGATATTTTGTAAATAGTTTACAAATGTCATTAATTGAATCAGTAACTAATAGTGGAGAACTAATATAATTAGACTCAAAATAGAGTAGACATTAATTACATGCTCCATGTCTAATCAGATCATTGTATGATAAAATAATTAAATTATACGAAAAATTCATGCATGAAAAGATTAGTCAAAACTATTTTGACATTCCTAAATATTTGGGTAATCATTATATGTTGTTAGATGCCAATTTTGATCTATAAATTTAAATTGTGTAATTAGAGAATTAAATATACATTAAAGGAATTTAATTTATCTAATGCTAAATATGATTTAGGGTTATAATTCATATCTATTGCCAACATATTTGAAAACATAATGAGTTACAAATAAAAAACGATTTAAGAGAGAAAAAAATATTTTAATTAAGTTGAACTTGAATGTAAAGTTCAATGAACTTTATGGTTAAATTTAAGATATTTAATAAATAAGGATCAATATGAGATATTAAATCTTATTTGGGCACAATTGGTATTTAATTAGAAATATTTGTATTTCTAATTAAAGTTTAATTAAATTAGAATTTAATTTCAATTAAATTACTAAACGTCAAAAACTATTATAAATAAGCTTAAACTGTAATGGAGCTAACACTCCTTGCTTAACTCTCTCTACAATAGTTGTAGAGTTCTCTCAACTAGTTATGTGAATATCGTTAAAGTTCGGACACTTGTGAAGCTACAGTGATTGAGATGAGTCAATTAAGAAAATAATTTGACGGATACGATAAGAAAAAGATCAAACTTCAAAATAAAATACAAATTAAGATTCATGTTTTATTATAATTTATGTGTTAATTATTTTATAGAATTTTAGTGATTTTGATTTTCGAAAAATCAAACAAAAAAATTTGGTAATTATTTTGCTATGTGTGGGATCAGATCCCGACCAAATAGTGGTATCAAAGTCATATTTGATTATATAATATGATCAAAATGTTTGATTATTATGAATCAAAATTTGAAATTGAAAAAACCTAGTTCTTAAAACCAGATTAGATCTGAATCTTGAATAATTGCATAAAACCTTACTTACAATTCAATTTAGAATTGAATTTTCAATGCGATTGCAAAATTGTTTAAGAGTTTAAGAGTTAAACAAATATATGAAATTAGTTTCATTAATAGTAAAACATTCAATGCAATAAAAACCTAGAATACAAGTTAGTTTGTGGTTGAGAAACTTACCTATTGGTTTACTTCTATTATAGCATCATCGTCACATCTTGTTAAGACCTTATAACGAAACCATAGGAATACATTAAGTATTTGTATTCTGGATGAATTGCTATTGCCCGGGTTTGACCTTGCTAAAGCTGTTTGATGGCACAACTGAATTTGTTATTGCTGGCAAATTTTTTTTTTCACTATTGTGGAGCTTCTGGTTGCCTAAGGTTTGGATATGTTTTGGGTTTTGTGTGTTAGTTTTATGGTTTTGGAAAATTCATTAGGGCTGTGTTGTTATGGTGAGGAATAAGACACGACAGGAGGCTTCCACTGTGGCTGGAAACGCTGTTGCACATTCGTGGAGGTAGTAGCCACTGCAGGCGGTGGACTGCTCGTGGCGCGACATGAAGGGAGGCGACTAGTTCCATGGTAACACTGGAGGCGTGTCCAACAGCGAGATGCAGGTGTTGCGAACGTGCGTGTAGAAGGCGCCAGCGGCAGCGGCGACTTCAGTCGTGCAGCATCTGGCGAGAGCGGCAGAAAAGTAGCTGGTAGGCATAAGTCATGCTAGTAGTTGCGATTTCGTCTGGAGGCACGAGGAGGAGGTTGAAGGCGGCGGTGGCAACTTGGGAGTGGCGGCTAGGGTTTGTAACCTAGGGTGTTTAGGACTTTTTGACGAAGAACAGGATGTTTGGTGACAAGGATAAGGGTATCAAGTATTAGAATATGCTTATTCCAGGGTTAGAATATGCTTATTCTAGGGGTTGTTTGACAACATGAATATAACTATCCAAAGACTAAAATAAGAGTTGATTGGTAAAAAAAAGGGGTTAATTATTAAAAAAGTCTAAACTTTCGTCAATTTTTTAATTATAGCCTGAATTTTAAAAAGTAGTAATAAAATGTTCAAACTTTCTTTTTCTTCAATTTTAGCCTGAACTTCAAAAAGTAGCAATAAAATGCTCAATCTTTTACTTTTTTTCAATTCTAGTCTGATGTTAGTGTTTTCGTTAAATTTATTAACGTGATTTGTCACGTGTTTCAGAAACCTTAACTATTAATACACGTCAGCTAAAATTAACACAACAAATGAAAATTAATAAAACGACGTCGTTTAATCACATAAATAAAATGATGTCATTATTTAAAAATGACTTAAATTAGATTACGCAGTCCTAACGAACTTATGCTTTGATTTTAATTTTTTCCGTCGTTTTTAGTTTGTTTTCTTAATGCCCTCACCCTTCAATTTTCTAATTATGCAGCCCCGATGTCCTCACATTAAGAGCATTAGGAGAACGAACTAAAAGTTAAGAGCTTACTGGTATCGTACGTTGTAATGCGAGAGTAATTTGGAGTGTTAGAAGAACAAATAGAAAACAAAGGACTAAGGGTATCAGGAGAACAATAGATAACGTTAGGCTATAACTGAAGAAAAATGAAAGTTTGAATATTTTATTACCAATTTTTAAAATTTGGGCTAGAATTAAAAAATTAAAAATTTGGGTATTTTATTACTACTTTTAAAGTTCGAACTATAATTAAAAAATTGACAAAATTTTTATTTTTTTAGTAATTAACCCTTAAAAAAATAGGATGTTCTTAACCTGAAACGAGTTATTTGGAAATAAAGATAAACATATTCTAATATTAGAATAAGGTATGTTTATCTATTCGATTAAAGTAATCCAAAAATAAATAAAGTTATTTTTAATTTGGAATAGAGTATTCCAAGACATATTACCAAATAAAAGTTTTAAAATTATCTTAAAATCAAAATTCAATTCCAAAATTAAAGTAATTATTTATCTTAATATGATTAAGATTGATAATTTGTTGGTTCCTAACTTAATTTAAAAAAGTAGTTTTTAATATTATAATTAATTAGTTTTAAGTGGATTAAAATTAAATAATTAGACTCTTTAAAATTAAGAAAATTGTTTTCTTAAGTAACTAAGAAGAGTGGTTCTTAATTGAATTTATTTATTTCAATTTTAATGAGATAAATTAAATTTATGATTTTATTTGTATTATTTCTTTATTTATGAATAACAAATTTCTTGATTTATTAGAAAAGATAATTTTCTTGTTTAAATTTTGCAAAGTGTGTTCATTTATTAATTGAAAAAATGAGGTTTTTAATAATTTTGAAAATTAGTTTTCTAATTTTTTAAGAAAAAGTTTTCTAATAAACTAAGAAATCAATCTCTAAATAAATAATAAAAATGACTTTCTTAATTAAATAAAAGGTTTTATTTAGGGAAGTCAATAATGGTCCGGCCCGCTCAGCTCTACCGGCCCGTGGCTCGCTTATTTTTTTCAAAATAACATCGTTTTGAAGCCATGGCCCAATGGGCCACGGGTCGGCCCATGGGCCACCATGGCTCAGGGTCCTCAGCTTGGCCAGGCCCGGCTCATTGACATTCCTAATTTTATTTAATTTTAAAAGTATTTTCCTTTTAATATTAGAAAATATTTTTCCAATTAAGGAATAGTAATTTTTAATTAGAATAGAAATAGTTTTCTAATTAGATTAGAATATGTTACTCATATAATTTTGAAAAAAGAGTTTTTCCAAATTATAATAAGTAAAAAGCACAATTTATTGAAAATAATTTTCAATTAAATTTTATTAAAAGAGTCAAGATAATTGGAAATAATTTTCAAATGGGTTTGAAAATTTTTTAAGATAAAATTAACTTTCTTTTTAGAATAGGAGCTTAGTTTATTTAAGAATCAGTGAGTAATCTAATTTTATTTTTCCAAAGAGTTAGAAATATTATTTTAGATTATAATTATCAATAACTAGAATCAAATGAAACTTGATGTTTTATGCATATAATTTGATAAGTGCATAAGTTGCATATTTTAATATATGTTTGATATATTATGCATGTTAACTTGTATATTTTATATGCATGATATTTTACATGCAATTTCTGTTTGATGAGATGAACAAAATTAAATCCCTTTCTAAAAGTACATGTTTCGAACATGATTGTTACCTTCCATTGTTATAAGAATAAACCAGAGTTCGATTTATTGTTAGGCTTGTTGAGGAAACTCAAGCTTGCTTTAACTTAAATATGTTTAGTCTTATGACAATGGGACCAAATTAATTAAATTTGTGTGATTTGGATGAACAAACTCATGATCACATAAATTTAGAAGCATGGTTAGGATAACATGTAAGATATTGAACAAACTCAAGATCAACTAAATTTTAATGGGATCCTAGCCATTAGAAAGATCAGAGTAATCTTTACGAATACTAGTAAGGGCTATTATTTCGAATAAAATAGTATAAGTAACCAAATATATGGTTAAAGTCCTAATATCATTTAGTAGTCATGGTTTATAATTAGTTACTGGTTTCTTCTTACATTTATGTTTTGTTCTAAGAGGAAATTATCTTCTTTAGTACAAATTGATAATAAGAGTTAATGAACTAAATTTCTTGGACATAGGATTATGTTTAAGAAGAGTTCTCAAAGTTAGAAAAGAAAATTATATGTTTATTATGTAATTTTGCTATTAATCCTTGTTGAGGATTTGATATTAAAGTTTTAGAGTTATGCCAAAATCATATAGATGACAAAATGTATTGATATTTTGAGTTGAATAATGTCTTATAAACTTGATGACAACATATAAGTTTTGTTTTTCGAAAATTTTGATGACAACATATAAGATGTATGTCAACATTATGATATCAAGATGCAAGAGGTCCTGTGGAGTATAACTGAAAGGTATAGTACCTTGATGAAACTATTTAATTCAGTTTACTCTACTAAAGCATAAACATGGACATCAAGTAATTCCTTTGCTATAGTATGATAATAGTTGTTATAAGAAGAAAATGATTGCACAACTTTTCTTACCTATACGTGATATTATGAGATCATATGTATTTTTAGTTCATGCTTATGAGTATTTGGTACTGAATTTAGATTCAAAATTATTATAATGTTCAATGCACGATATGAAATAAATTGTTGAGTAAAAGTAGTTGATCCAAATTTATACAAATAGTTTGTATGTGTTGAATCAAAAGAGACTTATGCTTAACATAAGTGGCAAGAATATAAAGTTTGATAATCGAGACTATTCTTTTATGCCATATTGGCTAAATCAACGTGATGAGAAGCATAAAGTTACATACAATGATATAAGTATCCTTTTAATTATGAGTTGTATGAAACTTGAAGAGTTGTATGAAACTTATTAAGTTGAAGACTAACCAAATCAATCTTTCGTGAAAGGATGATAATGGTATTGAATTTTTAAATTTATACAAGTGATGTATTATATGGAATAACAATTTATAAAAGGATGATACTTATATTTCATTATATTACTATTGACTTTATGTGATATAGCCATATGTATTAAATAGAATATTGATTTAAAAAGTTTGAAAAGTTCAAATTGTTTAAATATAGGTAAAAATTAAGCATTGAGAATGTTGAACAACTTTGATGAGATCGTTGCGGTAAGTTTTAAATTTTTGGTTATCTACAAGAAATGAGATTCTCTGGTTAATAACTTCACAACAAAATTCCATAAGCTTGTGGATTTATGTAAGGAGGAAAATACAATATGAGATATTATATGATGTAATATTATTTTTCCTATAGCTATGCCTGTTATAATGACTTAACTTTAATAGTTCCAATTGAATCAATTAGTAAGATTTCATATTAGATATGAAACACTGAGTCTTTGAAAGAGTCAAAGTTAATGATTTAAGGATGTGATGCTTAGCTAAAGCATGTATTATCCACTAAGTTTATAACTAAAGTGGGTAATAAAAGGTTATGAGATATCCAAAAGGTTGGATATAATCTTACTAACCTATTGAACAAATTATTTGTTTCAATGTCTACTTATAGGAGAATGGTTCTCAAGATAAGTAGTGTGAGCAAGAAGAAAATTTAAAAGTTCAAATCTTATGATAATACATTCAATTAGAACTAGTGCCTTTGTTAATACATTTGGTGTATAGTTGAAAGGCTACGAGATATTGAAAGATTCACTTTTATGATGAATTCAAAAAGTTTGTTTTGGAGATAATTGTAAATTTATCATGTCTACAAGAAGTTTAGTGGGAGTATAATTATCCTCTTCAGTGGGAGTATGTAGAGACATATTGCTTATAGTGAACAACCATTCTAATTTTTAATTGTTGAAAATATAATTATCTAGGAACAACTCTCATTGGATATGAAAAATTAGCAACTTAAATCTAGAAATTACATCTATAGTGTAGCACACCACTCTCGTAGAGCATATGCCTGAATGTACCGATGAATATTCGAGAACATACTCTACGAGGATGGCACGTTAAGAAGATCGAATCAAAACATTACAAAGTTTTCAAGCATCAAACACATCTTCAGCAAACCAGTAATTATTTTGGCCTATTTCATTTACAAACATATCTAATCATAAATGTCATTACACTTTAGAATTCACACATACATTGTACAACAGTTGAGAAATACAATTCTTGATACAAAAATAACTGAAGACATGTGCAGGTACAACAGATCCCGACTACTAACTCATGTCCAAATGTAGTAGCTATACTCCATATAGTCTAACTAGATCTCCTCTGAACCTGAAAATCAACAATGCAATTTTGATGAGTTTGCGAACTCAATGAGTGAACCATCATCGATGTGCTCACTTAGTCAGAATATGAATATCACAAATATATTTCAAATTCAACAGATGTATCACATCGAGTCTTAACAAAACATCATGAACTACAAACAGTTCATATAAACATTTCAGAACAATCCAATCATTTATCTCAACACTCATATCATCAACATTTACACAAACATAGCATATCACTATTTCAGAATAATCTAAATAATTCATTTCAATTATTCGTGTAATACTTATCAATTTGTATATGCAAATGCACATGTGACTCCAATTTTATTTTTACTTTGTTATGACCAAGCACCTTTTTACTGCCCCGTATTCATTGTAGATACCGGGCTCATTTCATAAACTGTCTTGTATCTTTTGTGAATACCGGGCTCATTAAAATTGAGCCTGTGGATTTTTATGCACATTTTTGAGCTTTAAGCTCTTTTTCACTGGTCACTTCAGTCACAACTCTTTTATCTGATCATGCATATCAATGTGATGTAATGCATCATTTCACAAAATATGCTATCAATATCTTTCATTCATGGTGCACAGTCATTTTCACATATTCATTGGATATAAGTCCGGCATTCAACATTTCATTGAATACACATATTTTTCCTGATTCAAATTCAATTAGGAACACTCTCAATATAATCTCAATTATCAAACTCCTCGGATCACAAATATCTAGAATTATCTTAATCACATCAGTAATAGTTTAATAGCTGAAATTTAAACAGAAACAAATCAATCCTAGAGAGAAAACATCTAGGTCGACTCACAGTGCGCTCCTGATTAGCTATTGCCTTAACAAATCGGTAATGTCTAGATGTTGATGTTCAATCTTGTGTATTTATCTTCATGCAATACACACATATTTCATACATCATTAAGTTGTTAATCATATAAATATCCAATCATACACACATATATATGTGTCATGTTCAATGCATGCTTAATTTGACCATTCCCGGGTATGTATCCTTAAATCACAAGTCATAATCATTCAAACTTTATAACTTGTACATGTCTAGTTTGCACTTTTAGGTTTATACCTCAAGTATACTTGATTATTCTAAATTCATCAATCATACATTCATTAATCCTTTTCTAGCATTAACTAATCACACAATATCCCAATTTTCATTCATTCATTCCTAATGCATCATTCATATCCTTTGGATCACATTTGTATTCATAAGAACACTTTCATTTCTTTAACACTTATAAATTCCAGATTTTTGATACATTGATATCAAACAATCCTTTCTTAAGTTATAACATCAATTAACAACCTAAACACATCAAACACTTTAATAAACTAATACAACATCAAACTAGGTTCATTTTAAGCCTCAATCAAGTCTAAATGCACCAAAGTAAAGTAACTTATCCTTAGTTGGTTCAACAATCACATAAAAGAGAAGATTTCAATTTCCATTCATTTCCCACAATCGTGGATGGCTTCCCACGATCGTGGGATGGGTGATATCTGAATTTACCAGCCATTTCCTTCAATATTTTTCCAGATTTTAACCCTTTACATACTAAATCCAAAACATCTTCTTCATAGTTCATTATTTAGACTTCAATTCCTCATCAAATTCACCTCAATCCCAACTCAAAATCATCCATACTACAATTCATAAACTATTATTTATCATGTATATAAAAACATAACATCAAATGTATCCATTCATTCATCAATGTCTAGCACACTTCAAACACCATTATCACCATCAATCTATCCCTAAACAATCATCATAAATGCTTCTATTAAAATAAACCATAAAGATTAGCATCATACTTACTTTTTTAGCTCAAAAGCTTCTCAAATCCTCAAGTTAACCTAGCCTCCAAGATTACACAATCATCATGTTTTTAAGGAGGAATAGATTGGGTTTTTAATAACTAAATGAAGACAACAAAATAAATGGTAAAATGTAGAATCTTGGCAACTCAAAGTCGTGAGTGTGAGGGTGAGAGTGTCGTGAATGAGAGAAGGAGAAGAAGAGGGCATGTATCAAAAAGTAAAAATGAAAATGGTCTTTCATATGAATATAACATGTGGGTGTCGTGAATTGCAAGTGTATGGCAAGTGTTGTGACACTTGTCACATAAAGAGCCATGCTACATATCTTCTACTTATGGTTCCAAATGTCACCTAATAATTAGTCCATTTGTTTCTAAATCTCCAAGCCATTTGTCACTCAATTATCTAGGCCATTTGTTACTCAATCCTAATGCCACGTGTCACTTATTTCTATTAGCATATGTCAATTTGTCTTGCCACTTGATAATTTTCCTAGTCCAAAAATACACATTAATTCATAAATCTCCCAATTGTAACAATTAATTCCAAATTACTAATTATAATCCAACAATTCTTATCATTGGTAAACCACAGTACAAGATATTGGATGTAATATCCCGTTATTCTATACTGAGGGTTAGGACATAGGGTCCTAGACCATTGTATATGAGAATAGCATTGAGAAATTATAAGATGCATTACATACACAAGCATATCATTAGCATACACACGTGAATATTGATTGTACATATTAAAATGTTCTAACCTTATTTAGATCAATCAGTGACTGTGTTCATAGATGATATTTTGAGTGTATTTGAAAAGTAGATAGGAACATTTTGAACACTTAAGGTCAGTCTTACATATTAGGAGGAAGAAACAATTATATGCCAAGTTCAGTAAGTGTAAATTTTGACTTGATCAAGTAGTATTTTGGGTCATATAGTTTTTGGATAGGGTGTATGGGTAAACCCAAGGAAAGTAGAGGTAATAATGAAGTGGGAAACTCTGTGAAATGTGTCTAAAGTTTGGAGTTTTCTTGGAATAGTTGGATACTACCGGAGATTTGTTGAGGGGTTTATTGATTTTAGCCCCTTTGACAAAACTTTTGAGGAAGAATATGCTACTTAGATGGACTGATGAATGCAAAAAGAGTTTTAAGGAATTAAACACCAATTAACTACAGTACCAGTGTCAATTATTCCATCTGGATCTGGAGGTTATGTAGTATATAGTGATGTTTCACACCAGGGATTAGGATGTATTCTGATGTAGCATGGTAAAGTTGTTACATATACATCGAGACAGTTAAGGTCTCATGAGTTTAATTATTCGATAAATGATTTAGAACTTGCTACAGTAGTAATTGCTTTGAAAATCTAGAGACACTATTTATATGGTGAAACCTTTCAGATATATAAATATATAGATCATAAAGTTTGAGTTATTTATTGAGTCAAAAAGAGTTGAATATGAGACAGAGGCAATGGATAGAGTTATTTAAAGGTTATGATTGTACAATTGAGTGTTATCCTAGTAAAGCTAGGGTTGTAGCTGATGCATTAAGTAGAAAATATAATAACAGTTTAGCACAAATTTAGATATCAAGGTTATCAAATCTAGTTCAATTCAGAGCATTGAATGTTGAGATGAGTTTGGGGCAAAATGAAGTATTATTAGCTACATTGAAATTAAGAAAAATTTTACATGAAAGGATTAGAAAAGCCCAAAGTAAGGATCTAGAATTAGCGAATCTTATTGAGAAATTGAAAGAAAATTCGAATTCTGAGTTTGAATTGGAAAATGATACATTGTGGTTGAAGCAAGGAATATATGTACCCAATGTAGATGATTTGAGAAAAGAAATTCTGGATGTAGCACACATAGCAGTCTATTCTATGCATCCTAGTACTACTAAGATGTATAATACGCTGAAGCAACAATTTTGCTGGCCAGGGACGAAGAAGCAAGTTGTTGAATATATGGCTAAATGATTGACTTGCCAATAGACTAAGACTGTTGAGGATATGCTCAAAGCTTGCGTTTTGGAGTTCCAAGGAGTATGAGATCAATATATAGCTCTGATTGAATTTGCTTATAATAATCATTATCACAGTAGTGTTAGTATGACACTATATGAGGCATTGTACGGCAGAAAGTGTCGCTTGCCTTTATATTAGGATGAAGAGGGCCTAAGGATTGTTGAAGGCTCAGAATTGATTTAAGATACTGTTGATAAAGTGAAATTGATCTGTAGTAAAATTTAAGTGACTCAGGATAGGCAGAAGAGTTAGGTGGATCAACACCGAAGAGATATGGAATATCAAGTGGAAGATAAAGTGTTTTTGAGAGTATCGCCTTGGCAAGGTGTGCTAAGGTTTTGTAAAAAGGGTAAACTAACCTTGAGATATATTGGTCCATATGAAATTATTGAGAGAATAGGACCATTGGCTTATAAGTTAGCCTTACCAACAAAGATGTCTCAGATTCACAATTTGTTACATGTGAGTATGCTTAGGAGATATCTATCTGATCTGACACACTTGTTATCGACACAGGAAGTGAAAATTACTAGTAATCTGAGTTATGTTGAGTAACCAGTTAAGATAATGGGTTATCAGAATAAGCAACTAAAAAATTGAGTGATTCCATTGGTTGTAGTCCTTTAGAAGAATCATTCGAGTGAAGAAGCTAGGTGGGAAACGGAGGAGAATATGAGAAAACAATACCCCCATCAGTTTGATCAATCAGGTAAGAATTTTAGAGACAAAATTTCTTAAGGGGGAGAATTGTAATATCCCGTTATTCTATACTGAGGGTTAGGACATAGGTTCCTAGACTATTATATATGAGAATAACATTGAGAAATTATAAGGTGCATTGCACACATACATATCATTAGGATACACACGTGAATATTAATTGTACACATTACAAAAACTGTATATGCACTCAATTGACATATTTCAGGGTGTGAACGATTTTAAATAATTATGATATAAATTGTGAATTGTGGATTATTGTATCTTGAATTTGGTTTGATGATTGTTATTATTAATTTAGAATTTTTTGTGAAAATTGGGAGATTTCAAAAATTTTGTATATTTTTTTACTAGGAAAAATGTCAAGTGGCAAGCCGAATTGATTCATGGTAATAGAAATAAGTCACATATGACAATAGAAATAAGTAACAAAAGGCACTAGAAATAATTAACAAATGTCATAGAAAACTGGGTGACAAATGAACTAGAAAATTGGAGATAAATGGACTAATTATTAAAAGACCAGTTAGGGACCATAAGGAGGAAACAAGTGGCAAGTGATAAGTGTCACAACCACTCACCACTTATCACCCACGAAACTCACAAAATTGGAAGACCCATTTTGTTGTCTTGTATTTTCACCAAATGCTCTCTTTCTTCATCTTCTTCGTTTTCTTCTCCATCTCACGACACTCTCATCCGCACCCTCACCACGTTGATTTTTTCCAAAATCCTTTACCTCATTTCTTCAAAATCCTTGTGTCTTCTTCATCTTATTACTAAAAACCTAACCTTCTCCTCCTTGAAGAGTTGATACTCGGGGTGATTTGAAGGAGCTAAGGTTAGGTGACTTGAAGAACTTTGGAGTTAAACAAGTAAGTGTAAAACATTGTTCTTTATGGTTTGCTTGATTGAAATGTTTATGATGATAGCTTTAAGATGGATTGAAAGTGTTATTGAATTTGAAAATATGCTGAAATGTGGATGAAGAAATGGATTTATATTGATGTTCTATTTTTGTATAAATGATAAATGATAGGTTATGAATTATCTTATAGATGATTGGTTACGAAAAGGGTGTTGATGATGAGTGCAGAAAATTTTAATGAATAAATGACTATCAATATGTTCTATTTTGGATGTATAAAAATGTGGATTTATTGGTTGTTTTAGAGATAGATTAATGGTTAAAATGGAGTTGAATGTGTGCTGAAACATTGATGAATGTATGGACATGTTTGATGTTCTGTTTTTATGTTTATGATCAATAATAGATTATAAATTGTTTTAATGGATGATATTGAGTTGAAATGGAGGTAAGAATGAAGAGAAAATGAAGTAAAAAGGATAAACTATGCATAAGATGTATTATATGTAACTTGTAGGAGTTGAAAATCTAGAAAATGGGAAGAAGAATTGCCGGATTTTTTGGAATATCAGAACCCATGATCGTGGGAATGACTACAAAATCGTGAGAAGTGCAAATAAAGTGTTGGAATTGTTTTAGTTGACTAACCCACGATCATGGGAAGTCATTGACGATCGTGGGAATGGCCATTAACGTGAATTCTTCTTCTTTTAAGTGATGCTCAAAACAACTAATGATAAGGTACTTTCCGATGATACATTTAGACTTGAATGATACTTGAAATGAACCTAGTTTGAGGTTGAATGAGTTGATATAGTGTTGGATATGTTTAGGTTGTAATTGAGGATATAACATAGTAAATGAATTGTTGATATCAAGGTGCCAAAATTTGGAAAAAATTATGATTATAATAGGAAGGAAGGTGTTTGTATGATTATAAATGTGATTCAAAGGAGATGAGTAAGGTATATTAATAAAAAAATGAATGAGAAATTGGATATTATGTGATCATATAATGCTAGAATAATATTGGTGAATGATTGATTGAGGATATTAAATAATCAAGTGTATTTGAGATATGAACCTAAGTGCAAGCTAAACATACACAAATGATGATGTTTAAATGATCAAGAGATGTGATTAAGGAAACATACTTGGAATAATCAAATTGAGTATGCATTATACATAACACATATACATATGTGTATGATTGAATACTTATGTGATTGATCAAACTAGTAATATGTGTACAATGTGTGTATTGAATAAAGTTAGATACATTAGATTGAACATCAGAGTCCAAACGTTTCCAGATCATGAAGACAATAGGTAATTTGGAGCATACTATGAGTTAACCTAGATAGTCTCACATTGATTGATTGCTTATGTTTAGAATTTTTGTATTGAACTATTAATGATGTGATTGAGACAATTCCGGACATTAATAGTCCGAGGAGTTTGATAATTGAAATTGCAATGGAAGTGTTCATAATTAAATGTGAATGAGAAAGAATTAAGTGTTCTTAATTAAATGTTCAATGCTGGACTATTGTTCGATGAAAAAGTGAAAAGTGAATGTGTACTGAATGAAAATGATTGATTGTATATATGTGGTTTGATTACATTTCATTACATGATATGCATGATTAGATAAAGGCAATTGTGACCAGAGTAGTCAGTGAAAAAGAGCTTAAAGTTCAGAATGTGTATAAGAGCCACAGGTTCACTAGTAAAATGAATCCGGTATCCACAACAGATACGGGACAGTTAAAAAGGTACTCGATCACAATAGTTAACAATGAAAGTGGAGTCTCATGACCAATTTCATATAAAATTGATATGTGTAGTATGATAGATTGAGGTGCATTGTATGGACTATTTTGAAAAAAAAACGTGTAATATTGCATATAAATTGTATTTGTGAAACATGAAGAAATGTAAAGAAATGTTTAGTATTTGTTGATGTGATTTTTCTGTGTATTAAATATGAATTGTGAATTGTTCTATGTTTAATATGAGTGAGCACATTGAGGATGGTTTGCTCACTGAGTTCACAAAACTCATCAAAATTACAATGTGACTTTTCAAGTTCAGAGGAGATATTCAGTTAGACTAATTGGAGTATAGCCACTGAAATCAGACATGAGCTAGGGGTTGGGGCCAGTTTGCACCTATACATGTTTTAAGTTATTTTGTATTAAGGATTGTATTCGGCAACTACTGTACAATGTATATGTGAATTCTGTATTGTAATGACATTCATGACTAGATATGTTTTGTAAATGAAATTGTCTAATTGAATATTGATTTTCTTAAGATGTGTTTATAAATGAAATGGGCCAAAATGATTACTGGTTTATTTAAAATGCATTTGATGTCTGGAAGCATTTGTTATGAGTAGTTCTGATTGTCTTAATATGTCATCCTCGTAGAGTATGTTCTCGAATATCGTCGATAAGTTTGGGAATATGCCTTATGAGAGTTGTGTGTTACATTGGAAATGCACATTCATAGCACATTCATTATGCTCAGTCATTTATCATATTCATCTTAGTTTCATACCTCGAAATATGTTAATTGAGTGTAATTTATCTAACTCACAATTCATGTATGTATGCTGTTATCATGCATTTGAACATAATTATACGAATCATGTCATAAATATATCAAATTCATTCTGTATGATGCCACTCATATGACTCAATAGTCTAACACTTTAAATCTTTCAACAATCTGAGAGACGGGATACTACATATAGAGATAGATTGGAATTTGTTTACGTATTCTAAGACTAAGTACATAGATAGTTTACCAAAGAAGTTTGGTATTTGAGATATCTAATACTTGTAAAGTATTAAAGATGGAGTTGATGTTTGAGTTCGAGGTTACGAATATTAACTTTAGAAGTAAATCCTAATTAACGTATATTTTACTTAGAACAATAACATTTAAGATTGGAAATGTTGCAATGTAGATTTTTCATTTAGTGAAAATGATTAATTGAATCAATAAGTTCTTTAGTGAACTTATTCCTTGCATTGTTTAAGACAAGAATATATTATGGAACATTATAGCCATTGGGCATGTAAAAGGAGCTAAGGTCTCATCAAAGATCCAAAGATGTATTTAAGAAAAATTTTCTTAATTATGATGATAATTAAGATAAAAGTTGTAAGGTTGAAGCAAGTGCTCACTATAGAGAATCATATAAAATTCTCTTACGAAGCAACTGTCCCAACAGTAGCATAATCGTCATATAGTAATATGGCATACGACACTTAAATGATTGGCTTAGTGCAAGTGAGAGATTGGGGGTTTATAGTCTAAAGACAATCGGTTGGTTGTAGTTTAGTGACAAAATAATTGAAAGGAATTCTTTATCTTGTACATATTTAGATGTATATAATAAATTTCATGGGATAATTATACATTGCAAATGAAATTATGATGAGATTATAATTATGAAATTCATATTGCATTTATGTTTTATCTGTAAATTATTTCTAGTCATTATTCTATTACGATTAGACATTAATAGAACATAAAAAGACTAGTACATGTAATATTTCTCCTTATAAAGGAAGGAGTTGATCTTATAGAATAAAGTATGGAGATACTTAAACAAACATGTTACTTTTTGTTAGAGTACAAATTCACTGAATCGACCATATATGAGAAATCTATTTGGAACACTACTTGTATATCTATAGAACACTATTTATATGTCTATAGAAATTCTCATTGTGATGATTATATAATTGATTTTTAGACTTGAGGCCTCCAAAGTTATCTTATATAGATATTGTTATGTTTTAATACTATTTATGACCTATTCTAATCATTGGTAGTTCATTTGGTAGTCATTAGATGTAACATGAACTATATGGAGGTAGTTAAATGATCAAGATATGATTTATCACCCTAAAGTAATTAAAGAGAATGTTTCATTATTCTCGATTATCATTGATTCGAGAAATCCTTGGCCAAGATTAAATGATGCTTTATAAATAGTTTACTAATGTCATTAATTGAATCAATATCTAATGATGAAGAACTAATATAATTAGACTCAAAACAGAGTAGACATTCATTATATGCTCTATGTTTAATCGAAACATTGTATGATGAAAATATTAAATTATAAGGAAAAATTATAGACAGAAAGGTTAGTCAAAACCACTTTGACATTTCCAAACATTTTGGTAGTCACGATGTGTTGCTAGACGCCAATATTAATCAATGGATATAAATTGTTTAATTAGAGAATTAAAGATAAATTAAAGGAGTTTAATTTATCTAATCCTAAATATGATTTAGGGTTATTATTTGTATTCATTGCCAACATAATTGGAAACATAATGGTCACACATAAAGAACGAGTTGAAGCAAGGAAACATATTTTAATCAAGTTGGATTTGATTGTAATATTTGAGAAACTTTATGATTAAATATGAGATATTTAATAAATAAGAATCCATATGAGATATTAGATCTTATTTGGGCTTAATTAGTATTTAATTAGAATTATTTATATTTTTAATTAAAATTTATTTGAAATTAGAATTTAATTTTAATTAAATTACGAAAATGTACAAAACCTATCATAAATAGGCTTAAGCTCTAATAGAGTTAACACTCCTTGCCTAACCTTCTCTACAATAGTTATAAAGTTCTCTCAACTCGTTCTGTTGATACCATTAGAAGTTAAACACTTGTGCAAATAAGGTGGTTGAGATGAGTTAGTTTAGGAAATGATTTTATGGAGACGACGAGAAAATGATTAGAGTTGATATTTCTAATGGGTAGAGCATAGAGAGTAAAGAAGCCACTCGAACTAAGTAGTAGTGTTTGTGGTCTAATACAAACTCCATAACTATACCAAAATAGGCATTTCATTCTCTTCATTGATGATCATACTAGAATGACATGAATTTATTTTTTTAAGAAAGATCAAAAGTCTTCGAAATCTTTAAAAATTTTAAAAATCTAGTTGAAAAATGAAGTGGATAGTACATTAAAACTATTCGAAGCAATTATAGAAAAGAATATACCTTTAAAAAATTCAAGAAATTTTACGATGGCAAAGGTATAGAGAACCAATTAACTGTTGGATATGCTTAAGAACAAAATGGAGTATTAAAAAGGAAAAATAAGACTGTTATAGAGATGGCTTGAATTACGCTAATGGAGAAAAGTCTTCCAAAACCTTTCTAAGAAGAAGTAGAATATACTGTCGTATATCTACTGAACAAGTGTCCAATAAAAACTATTCAAGAGAAGATGCCTATTAAAGCATGGCGTGGATGAAAAGCATATGAAAAATATCTTAAAGTCTTCGGTTACATTTGTAATGGTCACATTCTAAAAGAAAAAAAAGAAGAAAATTAGATGAAAATATAGAAAAAGTAATCTTTCTTGGCAACAACACTCAATCAAAAGGCTATCAGGTTTATAACTTAAAGATAAAGAAGTTAATTATTAGTCAAGATATGGAGTTTGACTAAAATGCATCATACGATTAGGAGCCAAAGAAGTTAAAAGAAAGACAATTAATGTACTAACAATATAATCACAAATAGAGGAGGAGTTGGTTCAAACTCATGAATGTCTAACTCATCAAACACTAGTAAGGTTCATTACGAGGATCAATTTCTAGACAAAATTGATCATTAATAGAAATATACAAATTATGAAACTTGGCCATAGTGGAGCCTAAGAGTTATGAGGAAGCCTGAAAACAATAATTACTAGTCAAAGCATACTACAAGAAAAACATCGTTTTGCGATAGACATTACCAACGAAAAGCATTAATATTTCGTAGGTAATTTAGATTAGCAATGGACATTATCGACAGACAAAGGCGTCGTAAAAATGACCGTAGCTAAGAATTACCGATGGAAGATCATGTTCTGTTGGTAAATTTACCGACGGAAACTAATTTCCTGTTGGTAAATTTACCAATGGATTCTTGTGTGGTTGACTGTCAATATATTTACCAATGGAACATGACCCCGTTTTTCCATTGGTATGATTGTTCAAACATTACCGACGGCTATGTTTTTTCCATCGGTAAGTTTACAGACAGAATTGGTTATTTCGTCTGTGATTACCGACAACCTACGGTTAGTTATTCCGTCTGTGATTGCTGATGGATTACTGTTGGTTATTCTGTCTATAATTACTGACAGCTTATGGTTCCGTCTGTGATTATCGACGGCTTACAGAAACATTACCGATCGGTATTCTTTTTCTGTCGGTGATTTTATGGACAGAAGTGGTTATTTCGTTTGTGATTTTCGATGGTCAGTCTTCTTCTGTCGGCAATGGTTCTAATTTTACCGACAGAACCGTCGATGTTTGTTGGTAAATAAATCAGATTTTTTTTAATAATATACTGTCAATACCGTCAATAAATTTTATTTCATGATGTTATAATTTATGCATATTTTAAATATCTATTAATGAAATAGTATACATTTAAAATTTTAAACATAAATTTGATTGATGATATAAAGTTGAAAATATCTTAATTGATAATAAAAAAATTAAATTGTACATAATAAGTTTTCATAATTCAAATAAAATGACCAAAAGTACACTATTAATTTGGAGACGGCGGATGCTCTAATTAGTACGATGAGATGCTACCCCTACTCTTTAACTCATCCACCTCATTACGAAGCTCTACTGCATCGACTATTGCAACTGAGTTACTAATGTTTACACTATGCTATAAAGTTCTTGGACTTCATTGGTTATGGACCGCCTAATAAATGCTTTTGTGCTGGACATAGAGGATTGCGAATAACTTGTATTTGCAAATGAACCTAAGCCGAATATCCTTCCCTGACGGTTCCTACCACCTACTGTATGAAGATAGGTTTGAGTCTCATCAACATCTTCAGACTGTTGAGACTGTCGTTAAATGCTTTCTTGTATTTAGTCCTATCAGAAGGCAATATTTATATTAGTAAGTGATAATTATTAAGCATTAATATTAAACTATAAATTTCAGATACATTGAGTTCTCTACAATGGTTGTTGATAAATGTCACACCGTCATACTTCTTATTATGAGTGTGTAAAAAGAGCTGACGAGGTGTGGGCCTCATGCCTATAAACTTTTCCTACATAAGAATAATTAGAATTTATAAAAATTTTGGTAGAGTTTCGTCTATTTTTATGATAGTTTTATAAAATTCAATTGAAGTACAGAAAAGTAAAGAAATGAGAATATAAATGTAAAGTGTAGATAATTACAAGTCTCTCTGCATGCTCTTGGTGGGTAATAGATCCTCCCATATGTACGAGAAGACTCTCTCCCCCTAGTCCTCCACGTCAGTTGGTCGAATTCCGCTTTGAAATGGACATTGCTTCAGGTGATGTCCAATATTGCTACCAATAACTCCATATTTGTTCAAAAATGTAAGGTGACCTGTACACCGACCCTGTGTATCGCAGCAACAAAGTCATGATAATGTGTATGTGCTCGTTTCTCCCATACTTTATAAATGATCGCGTCAAATTAAGAATCCAAAAAAAAACTCTTTTTGCAACAAAAGGAAAAACATTCGATTAATATTTATGATGTAATAATATTTATCTAATTATTGTATAAAACTATTAATTAAAAATAAAATAATAATTTTTGCTGTGCCTCAAACTCCTGATGGTAAAATTCCTTTGTCACCTAAGAGATATTCTTCCATACATAACCCTCAATATCAATCTTCTCCTTGAATTTTGATGTCATATTTCTTGAGCATGGTCTAGATGGAATGAACCTAATATAAAAACAAATAATTTTATACCATTTTGAAAATTGAAAACTATAACTTAATTATAGACAGATAATGTTTCTTGTATTTTCACTTACATATTATTGACAATTGTAACGTAAGTTCTTCCATCAAGCCCCTCAGCTCCAAGTTGGTGGTCGCTTCCTTCAACATTATTGTTTACCCCAGATATCTTTGTCGGTATAGGTGTAATAAATGATGTAGGGGTGGTGGATGGTGTAGTAGCATCTACGGAAGGTGATGTCTCATCTGCAAGTGTAGTAACTGGAGGGGGAGGAGGTGATTCAGTTCCAACTGCTACACCATGAGATGCTTCACCTGTACAGTAAGTACCTGAAATTAATATTTGATTGAATTTTATAGAAATATTATAAATTGAATTCAAAAAGGACATAAGACATCTTTCTGCTCCTTACTCTCAATTGAACCAAAAGCTAGTTAAGTTCTTTAAGCTCCTTCAACTAACAGGTCCTAGATTTGTATGACAAGACTAGCACCATATTTTTAGATTATGAAACTCCACACTGGTTTCATAAAAGTTAACTAGCTCAGGAATTTTAGTTAAAATTCATTGATTAGAGATTCTGCAAAGAAAGGATAGGAAAGTAAAACTATGAACCTAATATATATATGCTTCAAACACCTATTGTGGTACGACCATCAACCTAATTCCACTTTCATATGTGATTTTTTTCCTTTAGCTTTTTTTAATTAGTGGTAACTGCAGGTTTTTCACTAATCTAATCAAGTTAATGAACAAACAGAAACTTTGAATGAAGATGGATCAAATCAAAACATAATTAAGTTTCTGATGTTACTTATGTATAATCTTCTATTAAAGCTTAATTTATCAAGTTAATATATTTCGTTCGTCTAACGTACAAAAAAGGATAGCTAATTGTGAGATTCAAGCACAGTAGTACACGTAAGCATTAATCAGACATTTTAGTTTGAATGCCATCGAACCTTGGTTTTGTTTTAAGCTTCCATCCTTCGAAGTTATGATAAGTAATCCCAGTGAACCAATGAGAATATACTACAAACAACATAAAAATTCAGCATTTTCTTATGTCAGATTTAAGCATGAAAAAATGAGAAAAAAATTAAAAAAGTTAAAATAGATGTCGTGTTTAGTCAAGATGGAAATAGATCCAAAAAAAGGGGGTAAGCAATAAAATTTAAGAGGCTGCAAAAGTGTAATATGCCACAAGAGAATCAGGGATGCTGAATATTGAAAAGGAATTAATTGATTAGTTGAATATAATATTAAATTACAAACACAAATTAATCGCTATCATCACTTAATTGTAAATTAAAATCATTTTTTTTGAAGAATTTGAATCAAACTCAGGCTCTTCGTCAAATCTCTGGCCCTCCTCATCCTTTCCAGATAAAATTTCAACATATGCATTACATGGATCATTCAAAGGTTCATTATCCTCATATAGTAATAACTTAGACTATTAAAGAAGAACATAAAAACTCATTAATGATTATAAGAATATTCTAAACAACAACACAAATTCAAGATCCCTTTTATATTCACACAAAATCCAAAGGTATCATAATCGTATTATTATAGCAATAAATATGGTAAATATTAGTTAGATGACTAACCTGAATCGATGGACAACTTCAGACTACAACGTAGAAAGATGAGCGATGCTCTTCAACACAATATAGGGCCTGCGAAAAAGAATATGAAATAATTAATATAATACACTTGTGCTAATACAACATCATAAACTAATGTGGTCCATCATGCTATAGGAGTAAGATCATGAACAAACTTTCATTGGCCTATTTAATCCTTTTACTAAAGTAATATTGAAGGAGATATTTGCAAAACACATTTAAATTACTAGTGCTGGAGGCTTATAATATGATGACAAATTTGAGTAACTATATATACATGTAATTAAGTGATGCCTTCTAGTTTACTTTGACATGCATAACAAAAGACAAGTACTATTATTTCTGTGCTGTACTGCATAAGCTGACAATAACATGTAAACATTAGGAGCTTTCAATTCCACTCCAACTAGGACAGCTCAACTTTTCGAAATAAAAGTACAAATGTACGTATTCCACTCAAAATTGTGAGCTTTCCTTTCCTAATCACTATTTTCAATAATTTTTTTATCAAAATTGTCGACAGCTCAAATTTTATATTTCATGTTTATCAACACAAAAAGTTTCTCCATCATGTCAAGATTCCTTTCTTCAGTTTTAAGTTTTTACTAATGATATGAGTTGAATATCAAACACATAACGAGGAAAAGCAAAGAATTACTAAGGCAAATCAAGTATTTCCAATATTATTTACAATCCCTTATATGTACACTTAGCGTGGTATATTATTCCCTTTCCCACGTAAATCAAGTATTTCCGTCTCACCCTGTTTACACCATCATCTTGAATTGAACGAAAACAAACAAAAAGAAAAGAACAAGGAGAAGCTCTACTTTTTAATTAATGATAAAAGGGTCTGGTTAGCTTCCCCACTTAGCTACTGTTCTTCCACTTTCTAAGCAGTAGAGTAGACTATTGATGTAACACCCCAACTCTGCCGAACCCGAACCCGATATCGATCGTGATACCCGAATCCGTGCCCCGCGAGGGTGGCGTGTCACATCACTTAAC
>JAOTAY010029732.1:0-25791 GCA_025629805.1 Erythroxylum baracoense | reverse complement strand
ATGTTGATTTGCAATTAAAGCTATGTATGAACTTCATTGTGATTTGTAAATGAATGAAGAATTGAAGAAGTTTCCATTGTGTATGTGGTTAGTCATCTTGTAGTTGTATATTTCTTATTTCAAGTCTTCCATAGGTGTAGGAATTGTGTTTTGCCTTCAAGGGAAAATTGGATTGATATAGGTAGAATTAGATAAATTTGTCTCTTGGAAGTTGTAGATTATCTTTCTAGCTTTTCAATGTTATATAATATGAAATATTTGGATATCGAAGTTGAGAGTTATGGTTATTAGAGGTTTGTGATGCTGCCTAGGATGGACTTTTGGGACAGCTGCATTGGTTTGAACTTTTAACCCTTATAGAGGTAAAATTTGTTTTTGAGTATTCATGGAAGTTGTAGGTCTAGAAGTCCTCTTCAACACGGTCTTTGAAAGACCTTAATTCGATACTTTTAGTAAAATTTATCCCTTTTTACTAAGATAGGTCGGAGAAAGAAAAGAGAGAAGAGGAAGTTGCAATCGCGACAAGTTGTGATCGTCATATTGGGGGCGTGCGCGACGACCCGCAGGTCCCTTCCCCCAGCCTGAACATGTTTCACTCTTTTGACCATAACTTTGTCTTCCACCTCAAAATGAACTAATTTTTGAAGCATTGGATTCCTAACACATTCCTCCATCGCTCAAAATTTTTTATAGCTTTTAGTATTAATTTGAAAAATATTGATCAAATCAAAGTGAGGGGATCGGTTAGAAGAGTGTGAGTTGGATATTTTTACTGAACATGCTTCAGTATTTTGATGATATCTTAATCCGTAGAGCTCCAATTGGGATGATTCTTGTCTCTAAATAAACCAGAGACATAGACCACAAGTTTTCTGAAGAAATAAAATTTTAGTTTGGTCTCTAAGAGTTTCAGTTTTTGGATGGAATTTGACTATAGTGTACTACTTTAGTATGAGTGCAAAAATTTTTGGGTTATAACTTTTAGATTTATGAACCGAATAGAATGATTTTGGTATCATTAGAAACTTAAGACAATGGGGAAGAAATGTTATGAAGAATTCAAATTGAAATTCCGATTTGAGGTTTCCCAAAATCTATCCTGAAGTTGAAAAAATGAGTTTGCCCACGTTTTTATGACTCCAAATGTTGGGCTCCGGAAACAGGGTCCAACATTATCTATATGTTAGCTTGATAATTGTCACTATATGTTAACTCCACTAGTGCAAAATGCTCATCATATACCCCTCTCGAGTCTATAATATAGGCCTCTCAAGAGATCCTTTAAAATCTATACTATCCTTTTTGACTCTAAGAATGAAAAGTTGTACTAAAAGTCATCCTCGTCTCCATGACAACATGTAAACTCTTGCAAAACTTATAAACAAACCTTGTATCTTGATCTTATATGATAGAAACTAAAACTTTATGAAGTCTCATGATTTTTTATATATATAATCACGTCAACTTATCTAAAGAGTAACTCATTTTAACATATAAGAAATAAGCTGACTTGGGCTAATCTGTCTATAATCACCCATACTTACCCACCAACTCTCCCTATATTCAACCCTAAAATAAAAGCAATGGTAGTATGTTCCTACTTCTACTTAAAAAAGTTATAACTCTCATTTTAGTCTCTAATGCTCTATCTTTTACTACTAACGAATCAAAGATTATGCTAAAATTCTCACTATCTCCCTTTTTATATTATTCCACTAAAAATTTCTCTTTAGGTTCTTATATGTATTGGTCTTATATTCCTAAGTAAGTTTGTAGAGTATCCAAAATAGTAAGCCACCTCTATAATTTACCTCTTCAATTGTAGATCATCTGTAATACATAACCTACTATTAAACTTTAGTTCTTATTATCATTAATATGAAAATTAGAGGTTGTCCTTATATCACATTTTTACTTTTATCATTACTATACTGAGCCTCCTTAATCATGGTGATTAAAATTGATTGTAGAATCAAGCTTTTTAATCATGCTCCTAACCTTGAGTCACCATCTCCACTATAAATTCTGGAATTCAGGTCCACTCATAAGCATTCTCAAACAATTACATGAATTGATTTTAAAAAGGCTAAAACATGTTCATGCATTTAATTTTAAAACATTTATATATAAGCATTCTTTACACAAAAATACATTTCAAACATTGTCATTGATATGCAAAAGTTCTCAAAAAGTAATTCCAAGGAAAAGAATGCCTACATAGTATCATGTGATGAAGCTAACTACTCGTGAGTTTGAGTTCCTATTGTTGAAGCCTCTGAGAGTACACCTAAGAGGTTTTAATTTAAAAAAATAGAGTGTAAGCTAAACGAGCTTAGTGAGTGTCAGATTTTCTATTTAAATCATATTTAACAACTTAAACCTCCCTAAAACAAATTAATTTCATTTCATATTGTACAATATCAATATAAAACATACATTTTTCCCGAAATCAAATTTCTTAATTTACTTTTAAAGTAAATAGTGGCGATATTATTACTGTCAGGAATTTTCTTACATGACATAGCCAACCACTAACTTCTTTTCCATATGGTACCCTTGGGTATAAAGTCATGGAGCTGGTTATACATCACTTACCTGCGATTAGATAACCATTAGTTATGGAGCTGGTTTTACATCGTTTACCCATAATAGGTTAATTGTTATATACTAGTGTTATAGAGTTGGTGCAACATCCCTTACCCATAATAATTTTATCTCTCAGTAATATACTACATACGTGTAAAGGGCGACTTACTGGACTACTAACACACACAATACAACCTGCTATTAGTAACTGACGCACCCTAGACACCGCCATACACGATTGAAATATTCCTCTTTATCAACAAATAACGTCATTGTAATGTAAATTCAAATCATAAGAAATTTAACTTTTAAAATAAAATGCATATATTGCTAGATCATAAACTTGTACTAGCAATATTCGTTTGTAACATATCATTCACATGAAACTCAATATAACATTCACTTCATGATAAAATAGAAACTATTTTCATAAAATCAATTTAAAATACACTAAATTTTTTGCAATTTATCGCCAACACACTCATGTGTTCTGTGCCTCTCCTTTACCTACACAAATCACATTTCACTTAGGAATTTATTTCCAAATTCGAAAATAAGTCATTAAAACTGTAAATTGGTCTAACCAAATTCGAGATTAGTGTTTAATCACGTAACATATATGCTAATTGTGTTTCTGGTTTAACTTTCGTAAGCTAATCTATTGTTCTCCGTTTCAAAATCTAACTTAAAAATTACCTAAATACCATCTTTTACCTTTTCTAACTTATCAATTTCTTCAAAACACTATCTCACCCAATTAATTCACCTTATGTCTGAATACGTAATATTATAAATGCTAACTTTTCCCATTTGATTTTTCATAATAATAACCTTAAAATTCCAACTTATTTACACCATAACTATTTTAACTTCATTACTTTGCACACACACTCCATATACTATTCCTTTTCCAAATAATAACATAACACTTTATTTAATAATTACAATGCCACAAATACAGTTAATGATTATCAATCACATTTACATTGTCATAACATCATAACCATACTTTTACATAAAAAATGCCCTTAAGGCTAAACTTAACATATTTTTCATTAAAATTTTCCAACTCAATTCCATTTGATTTCTAGTACTTAAAACCAATTCTAAATCAATTCCTTTTCATTTCTTTACTTCATTAGCATCAAAATCATGTTATGAATATCATAAAACATCAAAATAGAATTTTGGATCATATCACACTAAAAACCCTAGCTGTGGCTGATTCTTTCAAGATTAATCTCTTGGGTTACTTTCTTGTTTTCAACTCTTAAATGCTTCTAAACTTATTATCTACTCCATGGCAAGTCAGAAACCACCATTGATTTCAAATAAATCCATCCCATCGAAAAACCCACAAAACTAACAACTTAAATTAGGAAAACTTACCACTTTTTCTTTCAATCTATTAGGTATTTGATGAATTGTTAGACTTGATCAATATTTTTTTAAATCACCATCAAAATCCATGAAAAATTAGCTACCCCCTTTCTCCTCTTCTCTTTGGCCAATGTTCACCTTTGCTTCTCTTCTCTCCCTTTTTTGTTTTTGCTCTCCAGGTTAACTCTCCCAAAATGAAGCAATTTGTTTTACTTTTTGCCTTTTATACTCCTTTAGTGTATTACATATGTCACTCTCTAATTGGTCATTACTAATGATTTATTAATCCACTAACACCTTTTAAAAAGACCAAGTTGCCCTTAATGAGTTTAATTCACCTGCTAACTGAATTAAATTTCGAAAATATTCCATAATTGTCTTTTAAATACTCTAATTAGGGTAAATACTTATTGATTGAGTGCTTTTTTAAAAAATTCAAATGGGTTTTAAAATCATCAATACCTATTATTTTCCAAAAAGGGCATTTTTAATCCTAAACTTTCAAAACCCTTAAAATCCATCCAATTGGATTTATTTTTAATTCGTCTAAGTATCATTAGACTCTAATACCTATTCCAGATATTTTCAATTCTTTTTAGGATAGGTCCCCAAAAATCATTATTCAAGCGAACATAATATTTACAGAAATAAAAAATTTTTATTAAATGAAAGGAAATGGTTCGGGGTTTTACAATCACCCTTCCTTATAAACATTTCATCCTCAAAATTTAACTAAGCATACATGTTTAAAACAGGTGTGGATACAATGTACACATCTGCTGCTCAGGCTTCTATGTAGATTCCTCATCGTATGATTCCTCCATGGTACCTTAACCCAAGGAATGATCTTACTATGCAAAACTTGTTCTTTGTGGTAAAGGACCTATATTGGTTCCTCCTCAAAATTCAAATCTTCCTTTAAATTCACTGGTTGCTCTATGATTACGTGCGAAGGGTCCGTTAGGTACTTGTAAAGCATAGATACATGGAAGAAATTGTGAATCCTCGCTAGCTCATATGGTAGCTTCAACTGATACACCACTGACCCAATTCTTTCGATGATCTCATAGGTCTTATATAATGTAGACTTTGCTTACTGCATTTCCCAAACCTAAGTACACCTTTCTAAGGGGAAATCTTGAGAAAAACTCTATCTCCAATTTCAAATTTAAGATCCCTATGGCGATTATCTGTATAGTTTTTCTGCCTATTCTGGGCAATCATTAATTTATCCCAAATCACTTGAATTTTATCTGTTGTCACTTATACAAGTTTGGGACCTATTAGTTTCCTCTTACCTACCTCATCCTAATATATTGGAGTTTTGCATGTTTCTTACATGAAGTGCCTCATATAGGGTCATGCCAATGCCGGCGTGATAATTGCTATTGTACGCAAACTCTATTAGTGGTAGGTGTGTGTCCCTACTCCCCTTAAACTCTATAACATAGGACCTAAGCATATCCTCATGTGTCTGGATAGTCTTGTCTAATTATCCATTCGTTTGGGGGTGAAAGGCAGTACTTTTTGTAATCTAGGCCAAAATCTTGATATAAACCTAAGGTCACGGTCTAAGACAATAGAAATTGTACCATAGAGTCTTACTATCTCGTCCATATAAAGTCGGGCTAACCTGTTTAAGGGAGAATCATTCTTGATTGGAAGGAAATATGTAGATTTTGTTAACCTGTCTACTATCATCCATATAGCATCGTGCCCCCTCTCACTCCATAGAAGTCCTACTGTAAAGTCCATAGTAATCTTCTCCTAATTTCATTTAGGGATAGGGAGGGGATGCATTAATCCTGCACGCTTTTGATGTTTTGCTTTTACCTATTGACAGGTTAGACACTTAGAAACAAACTCTACTATTTCCTTCTTCATCCCTCTCCACCAATAGTGTTATTTGAGAGTGTGGTACATTTTTGTGCTACTTGAAGTGAGCTTCCTTAAGATCTATTTCTTTAGGTCTCCTATATCTAGTACACATAATCATTGCCCCTCATCACTGTACCATCTTCTTTGATTATAAGATCTATTCTCTGCCTAGTCTTAACTTCAATTTTCAACTTCATCAGTTGTGATCTTATTTTTGTCCCTCTCTAACCTCATCTATAAAAATAGGGTGAACATGAAAGGTAGCAATTAATGCCCCTAAGTCTGGCATATCCAATCTCACTCCTAGAGACCTCATTTTTACCAGAAGTGGAAGATATATCATCTTCAGTTGTGTTATCGAATTGGTAGGTCTCCTACTTAAGGAATCAGTCACTACGTTGGTTTTTTCTGGGTGGTACTGTATCG
The DNA here is from genome assembly GCA_025629805.1 of Erythroxylum baracoense. Taxonomy (NCBI): domain Eukaryota; kingdom Viridiplantae; phylum Streptophyta; class Magnoliopsida; order Malpighiales; family Erythroxylaceae; genus Erythroxylum; species Erythroxylum baracoense. The sequence continues at coordinate 19,521 of JAOTAY010029732.1, read as the reverse complement.
TACAATCATAATCTTTTATTAACTCTAACCATCTCTTATGCTCATGTTTAGTTCCTTATGAGTGAACAAATATTATAGACTCTTATTATATGTGAAAATACTACAGGGAACACAATACAAGTAATGCCTCCAAATTCTCAATGCAAAAACTACTGATGCTGACTCTAGATCATGGGTGGGATAGTTTTGCTCATGCTTCTTTAATTACTTAGAACCATTGGTTACAACTTTATCATTTTGTATGAGAACAAACCTTAACCCCAGTCTTGAGGCATCATTATACACTAAAAATTCATCAGTCCCTATCGATAATGTGAGTATAGGAGCTATCGTCAGTCTTTTTTTTTCAATTCATCAAAACATCATGGATAGACATCTCACCACTTAAACTTCTCCTCTTTTTATGACAACTTGGTTAGTGGGGTTGCTATTTTGGAAAATCCTTAAACAAAATTCCTATAATAGCCTACCAATCGAAGGAAGCTCCTGACTTTCATCAAAGTTGTGGGAGGTCTCCAATTAGTACAAGCTTCAATCTTTTAGGGATCTATACTAACTTCAATCTTTTAGGGATCTATACTAAGTCCCTCACCTGAGATGACATGAACCAAGAAAGTAACCTTGTCTAGCCAAAACTGGCACTTACTAAACTTAGCGTATAACTGGTGCTTTCGTAAGGTCTGAAATACTATCCAAAGGTGTTCTACATGCTCGTTATATATGCCTGAATAGACCAATATGTCATCAATAAAAATGATCAAAAACTTATCTCGGTACTCTCGAAATACCCTATTCATCAAATCAATAAAAGCAGTTGGAGTATTCATTAATCTAAAGGGTATAACTAGGAATTCATAATGCTTGTACCTAATCTTGAAGGCAGTTTTAGAATATCCTTGCTGTGAAATTTCAATTGATAATAGCCTGGTCTTAGATCAATCTTTGAATACACCTTGGATCTTTGTAGCTGATCATATAAATCATCAATCCTCAGGAGTATATATTAGTTACGAACTTCCCCTTTGTTCAACTATTTGTAATTGATACAAAACCTTAAACACCCATCCTTCTTTTCAACAAATAAGATTAGATCCACTTACGAAACCCTTATCTGACAACTCCTCCATTTGCACTTTCAATTCCTTTAACTTCGTTAGAGCCATTCTATATAGAGCAATTGAAATCGTTTAGGTTTCTGAAGTTAAATCTATCTCAAACTCTATTACCCTATCTGGGTTAATCCTAGAATATCCTCTGAAAACACGTTAGAGAACTCTCTAACCACCAGAATATCTCCTAATTGAACCTCATCATTACGCTGTTCAACATGTAAGCTAGTTATTCCTAGCATCCTTTACAAAACATTTTACTAGCTACTATAGCAGTCACTATACTAGTGGAAAGAACTTTTTGTATCCCATTAGATGTCACCTCTAGTTTCCATAATCAACTCAACCTAACATCCTTTTTAAAATAATCCACTACCACGCAATATGTGGACAACCAATCCATTTTAAGAATAACATCAAAATCTTAGATATCTAATATGATCGGGCTTACTAAAAACTCTTTACCCTCGATTAGTATTCTACTATCTACAAACGCTATTTCAGCGAACAATAAGTTTCCAGCTAGGATTGAAACTACTATCCTAATGTCTAATATCTGAGGTTCAACTTTCAATTTTGTAGAAAAATTCATAGATATAAAAGAATGTGCAGCACTGAGATTTACTAAACCATATGCATCTTGCTCAAAGATAGAAATCATATACCAGTGACTATATTTGGTGTGGCATCGACCTCCTCTTAGGTGATTGTGAAGACTTGGGCTTCTACATAGGGTCTACTTACCTATCTTAGAGGGGCTACTTCCCTACCACCTAAACCTATGTTGGATGCAGCAAAACTCAATGCTTTGGTTTGAAAACCCTAACCTCTTTGTCTATAACCCCCTCTAGCTTGTAGAGATGCTAAAGATCCAGTCACTGACCTCTTTGCAGTGACTAATTGCAGACAATCTCTAATATAGTGGCCCTCCTAACCATAGTGGAAGTGACCTATCATATTGTTAGTGGGCATTTTATATTGATTTTAGATACATAATTTGTGAAAGTTTTGACCATTTAATGTTTAAATTCCACTAATTAAGAGTTATTTGTTTTAATTTTAGGCATATATTGGATTTGGAAGTTTAAAAGCACAAAGCAAGAAAAGCTTCTTAAAAGCAAGACAGCTGGACCAAAAAAAAACGTTGAGCCCAAAATGACATGATATAGAGAGGGAGAAAAGAAGAAATGACGCAGCCTATGACTTAAAAGAAACAAAAACATGTTAGCCAAAAAAAGAAGGGGTTTTGTGCTTGAATAGAGAAGAAAGGACTGAAAACCCTTATCTGACACATCAATAATTAAAAATAAAGAAGAGAGGTTGGCAGGTTGAAAAGAGAAAAGAGAGTGGTGACTGGGAAAAACGTGAAGGCTGGTGAAAAAGACAGAGAGGCTATGACTACGTTGAAGAAAAAGAAGACTGTGTTAAAAAACAAAAGAGAGTGGCGATAAGCTAGAAAGAGCGTGAGAGAGGGCTAGAGTAGAAAACGTGAACAATGAGGGGTGGACCAAAAACCCACCATTTAAAGGGTCACATCAGCTACAGTAAGAAAGAATAGAAAATAGAAAGGGCTGGCAGCTGTAGCATGGGCAGAGAAGTGGGTGGTAGAAAAAGATAGTTGCGATGTGTTAGAAGAGAAGAGACTCCTTGGACAGTAACAACCATCTCTCCTGAAGACTATCTATTGGGTGTTCTTAATTTGTTTTTATTCCTTAATTGTTTTATTTTTGTGGATTTAACAATGAAAATATATATTATGACCATGATTTGTGTTATATTGATGAATATGTGTAGGTAAGTTTTCTTTACGTACGGTTAGGATTGATATTGGATTAGGAACGTTTTTGTGGTACTGTTTTATTTGCTTGATTGAATGCATATTTAGCCTAATTTAGATTGATCAACTAGATTAAGGCCTTGGATGATTGAATTCCATAACCATTGGGATTTGATTTGTCAAAAAATCAATCAAGCAATATACTTGAGACTACCGCATAGACCAATCGTAGAATCTTGTATGAGGATACCTAGGATTAACGAACTTAATTTTAGGCTTCTTGCATTGAATGTTTTCTTTTTATTCCAAATTATCTATTAACCAAATAGGTAACTTGCATTTAAAAGAAAAAGAATTCCTATGAATATTGGGCTTAACTTGCTTAAGTGAAGTGATTCCTTAATCAATCCATCGTTACAAGTTTTAGTGAATAATCCAATTGAAATCTAACACCTTAGCCAATTTTTGTCTTTTGATTAAGTCTAGTTGCATTTAGTTCATACTTTGCATCATGTATATTTCTTTAATTTGCTTATTTTATTTCATTTTCAAATCAATCAATTCTTGATCTTCTGAATAATTTTACATCGTTTAATTTAATTATCTTCCGTGTTGGAATCCCTTGGGTACGACATCCGGTTCTTACCATTTTATATTACTTATCGACAAGGTACGCTTGCATCTAGTTTGGTCTAGATAGAACTTAATTTGTATTGTTTGGTTTAGACCACAATAAGTTTTTGGTGCCGTTGTTGAGGATGTTTCTTTATTGTGAGTCATTAGGTTAGACGATGTTAATTATCTCAAATTTAATTCTTGCTTCGTTGTTTATTTGCGTATTTTAGTTGTTTGCTTGATTGCTTTACTTCGGTGTGTTTTAAGTTCAATTCTTAGCTTTGTTATTATTTTCTTTTTATTTGTTTCATTTTGTTTATTCTCACTCATGGTCAAAAGCCTGAGAAATTGTTACTTGATACTAAGATTGAAAAAACTACTCATAGGTTGCGCAAAGAAATTAGATTGGCTTAAAATAGTAACATAAAAGAAGGGATTAGAGAAGAGCAATTTGTAGAGATAGAACAACATGAGGAGGGGCTGATGGCACGCCCTAAAGAGAGAAGGGAGTTGACTATGATGGATTTGACTATGGGGCACAACAATAGACCTATGCCTCCCATTATAAGGTCAACGATCATAGCTGCAAGTTTTGAGATTCCTCACAGCATTACATCCATAGTGAGAACATCTCAGTTTGGAGGATTACCTTTAGAAGATCTAAACACCCATTTGGAGACCTTTTCTGGATATTTATGAGTTGTTCAAGCAGAATGGAGTGACGGATGATGCGGTGAGATTAAGACTATTCCCATTTTCTTTGAGGGATAAGGCTAGAGCATGGTTTACTAGTTTGCAGTCAGGATCGATTACTACATGGGATGAGATGATGAGATTATTTTTGGCTAAATTTGCCCCTCCTGCCAAGGTTACAAAGATGAAGAATGAGATCTCTTCCTTCACCTAATATGAAAATGAAAGTCTATATGAAGCGGGGGAGCAATTTCGAGATATGTTGACACAGCGTCCTAGTCATGGATTCTCCACATGGTAGCAAGTTAACACTTTTTATACAGAAATGACCCCATCAACTAGAAGTACCATAGATGCTGCACCAGGAGGTAGTTTAATGAGGAAGACACCAACTCAGGCCTACAGGTTGACTGATGATATGGACACCATCATATTTCAGTATCATTCAAATAGGCATCCCAAACAACCTACAGGAGCTTGTATAGTAGACAATATAGTGGCTTTATCAGCTCAGATGGATGTTTAGAAGAAGAAGCTAGATAATTTGATGCATAGTGTGAGAGGAGGAGCTAGTTCTTCATTGAGGAGTTGTGCCATATGCAAGCATTATGGTGGAGATTCCCATGCATCTTCTAAGTGTCAAGTTGGGAATCCTTTTGCTCAAGAGAAAGAAGAGGCCCATTATGTGGGCAATTATAATAGACAAGGAGGGGATTCATATTCTAACACCTACAAACCAAGGTGGAGGAATCATCTAAACATCTCTTGGCGGAATGATTAGATGGAACAACTGAAGTCATCTAATGTTCAGAGATAGCCACCTCTGGGTTTCAAGGCTTTAAATCCTATGCCACCTAAGAAATCCAATCTCGAAGAGCTACTCTTGAAGTACATCTCCACCATTGAGGTTAGGATGCAGAATCAAGAATCTTCTATCAAAAACTTAGAGAATTATATGAGTCAGATTGCAAGTTTGTTGAAGGAAAGACCTTTGGGTTCATTGCCTAGCACTACTAAGGCCATCCTAAAAGAACATGCAAAGGTAATCTTATTGAGGAGTGGTAGATAGTTTGAGGAATTTAAGGAGAAGTAGAAGGATAAAGAAGTGGAAAGGAGTGAAGAAGAAGAGAGTCAGGAGGGTAACAAAAAGGCCAAGAAAGCACTAGCTGTAAAGGAGGATCATCCAAGGTTATTTGTTGACCCCATCACACATCCAGTAAGACCTCGGATCCCTTGTCCTTAAAGGTTGAAAGGTACGCAATTAGATAAGTAGTTTGGTCATTTTCTTGAAATGTTTAAAAAGTTGCATATAAACATTCCTTTTATTGAGGCCATAGCACAGATGCTTTATTATTCTAAGTTTTTGAAAAAAATCTTATCTAATAAGAGGAGGCTTAAAGAGTATGCCACGGTGAAGCTGAATGAGGAATGTTCGGCCATATTGTTGAAAAAGTTACCACCGAAGCTTAAGGATCTAAGGAGTTTTACTATTCCTTATGTTATTGGTGATTTGCATATAGATAGGGCTTTAATGGATTTGGGTGCGAGCAGTAACTTAATGCCTCTTTCTATTTTTAGGAAGTTAGGATTGGTGGACCCCAAACCCACCACTATTTTGCTTAAACTGGCAGATAGGTCCATTACTTATCTAAAGGGAATCATTGAGGATGTCTTGGTCAAGGTCGAGAAGTTCATCATTCTAGTAGATTTCTTAGTCCTTGACATGGAGTAAGATAGAGACATCCCTATCATTCTTGGGAGACCTTTTATGGCCACTGTACGAACTATCATCGATGTGCAGCGTGGAAAGCTCATCTTGAGACTTCAAGATGAAGAACTAGTGTTTTATGTGTTTTACTCTTGACTCTTGACTGTTTATTGATATATATTCTTCTAATGCTGATAATTATTTTATTGGTTGTGTAGATTTATTGGAAGGGGGAGTGCAAGAAATGATCGAAGAGTAAGGGGAAGAATTGCAAGAAGAGTTGCAGGATATTGGAGTTGAGTTGGAGCAGGTCTGTTGGACACATTATAGAGCATACGAGCCTCTCTAACATCTAGCCAAGCTATTTTCAAAGCCTTCAATCGAAGAGCCTCCTTCTCTTGACCTTACACCTCTTCTGAATCATTTGAAGTATGTTTATCTTAACCCACTTGAGCATTTACCAGTAATCATTTCTTTTTGTTTGTCAAGTTCCATGAAGGAGCAGTTGTTGAGGGTACTGCGTGACCACAAGAAGGCCATTGGGTGGTCCATTACAGATATTAAGGGTATAAACCCTTCCTTTTGCACGCATCATATTTTCATGGAGGATGGAATCAAGGCAAAGGTGCAGCCTCTGAGGAGACTTAACCCACATATGAAGGAGGTAGTGAAAGTTGAGGTAGTAAAGCTTTTAGATATAGGTATTATCTACCCCATTTTTTATTCTAGTTAGGTTAGTCCTGTACAGTTGGTGCCAAAGAAACGAGACACTACTATGGTTGAAAATGAAAAAAATGAATTAATAACCACTAAGAATGTAACTAGGTAGAGAATGTGCATAGATTATAGGAAGTTGAATGATGTTACTAGGAAAGATCACTTTCCTTTACCTTTCATTGATCAGATGATTGAGAAATTAGTTCTGCCTTAGATGGACATAGTGGATATTTGCAGATTCTAGTAGCCCCAGAAGATCAAGAGAAAATAACTTTTACATGTCCTTGTAGTACATTTGCATATATAAGCATTCAATTTGGTTTATGCAATGCTCCAGCAACATTTCAAAGATGCATGATGGCTATTTTTTCTGACATGCTTGAATCTTACAATGAAATTTTCATGGATGACTTCTCTGTGTTTGGTAATTCATTTGATACATGCTTGGATAACTTAAAGAAAATCTTAATTAGGTGTGAAGAGACCCATTTAGTGCTTAATTGGGAAAAATGTCATTTCATGGTCCAGGAGTGCATTGTTTTAGGTTACAAGATTTCTAGCAAGGGTATAGAGGTAGACCCAGCAAAAATTGATGTCATTAAGAAACTTCCACCACCAAATATTGTTAGATCCATTAGAAGTTTCTTCGGCCATGCTAGTTGTTACCGTTGGTTCATTAAGGATTTTTCTAAGATTGCTAGACCTTTGACTGAGTTTCTTAAAAAAGATGTTGTATTTTCTTTTGACAATAAATGTTTGACATCTTTTCAATTGTTAAAGGATATGCTTGTGACTGCGCCTATTCTTATATCTCTTGACTGGTCTCTTTCTTTTGTATTAATGTGTGATGTAAGTGATTATACAGTAGGTGTTGTTTTAAACCAAAGACGAGTTAAAACCTTTTATCCTATTTTTTATGCAAGTAGGACACTGAGCAGTGCACAATGTCGTTACACCACCACCAATAAAGAGATGTTGGCAGTTGTGTTCACTTTTGTCAAGTTTCACTCATATTTGGTTTTCTCTAAAGTGATTGTGTATACTGATCATGCAGCCTTGAAATACTTGATAACAAAACCCGATGCTAGACCAAGACTAATTTGTTAGGTGTTACTTTTGCAGGAGTTTGACATTGAGCTGAGGGATAAGAAGGGAGCCGAGAATTTTGTAGCTGATCACTTGTCAAGGTTAGATGAAGTTGCCATGAAGAGTGTAATAATGAAGGACATTCAGGAGACTTTTCCTGATGAGCATCTGATGGTTATAGCAGTCACTCCTTGGTTTACAGACTATGTAAACTACCTTACTGGTAATATCTATCCTCCTGATTTTTCTTATGTTCAAAAGAAAATTTTTTTGTCTAAGGTAAGACACTATCTTTGGGATGATCTTTTTCTTTACAAGATTTATGTTGATGGCATTGTTAGGTGCTGCATTCCTATGTTGATAAGGAAATGTCCTTTGTGTTATATCATTGTCATTCTAGAGAGGCTGGGGGACATTATAGTGCATCTAGAATAACTCATAGGTTTTAGAGTGTGGTTTCTATTGGCCCTCCTTATTTAGGGATGCATTTGTATTTGCCAAATATTGTGATAGGTGTCAAAGGGTCGTGAACATTAGTAGGAGACATGACATGCTATTGACTAACATTCCTTTTGCAAGGTTTTTTATGTTTGGGGCATAACACTTTATGGGAGCATTCCCTAGGTCATTCTCCAATCAATATATATTGGTTGCAATTAATTATGTTAGTAAGTGAGTGGAAGCAGAGGCATTGCCCACAAATGAGGCTAAAGTAGTTATTAAGTATTTAAAGAAGAATATTTTTACACATTTTGGCATACCTAGGGCTATCATTAGTGATGGGGGGTTGCATTTTTCCAACAAACTTTTTGATTCATTGTTAGCTAAGTATCGGATGACCCATAAGGTTATTACTCCATACCATTCCCAAACTAATGGGCAAGTTGAAGTCTCAAATAAGGAATTAATGAAAATATTAGAGAAAGCTATCAATGCTTCTAAGCAGGACTGGTCTTTAAAGTTATATGATGCACTTTGGGCATATAAGACCGCATTTAAGACACCCATAGGCATGTCACCATTCAGGATAGTGTATGGCAAGTCTTATTATCTTCCAGTTGAGTTAGAACATCTTGTATACTAGGCCACCAAATTTCTTAATTTTGATTTGTCTTCTGTAGGTGCTAAGAGACTTATGCAGCTTCACGAGCTTGAAGAGTTCCATTTGGATGCTTATAACAATTCAAAGTTGTATAAGGAGTGTGTGAAGAAGTGGTATGACAAGAAGATCCTCCACCGATATTTTAAAGTATGCAACTAGGTATTGATCTACAACTCCCGTCTTCGTTTATTTCTAGGGAAGCTTAATTCAAAGTGTTATGGTCTATTCAAGGTGATCCGAGTCTTTCTTTTTGAGGTCCTTGAGGTAAAACGAGAAAATGAAAATCCCTTCAAAGTAAATGGACAACGAGCTAAATCGTATATGCCCAAGTTTGTGGACAATTCTGAGGCGCGATTGTCTCTTCATGACACTTCGCTTTCTCCTCCTTGATCACAGTGCATGCCTTTCAGTAGGACTGTATTTTTCTTTTTCCTCTTTTCTTACTGTTTCCTTTGTGTTTCTTTCTAGTTTAATGCATTTCTTTCTAGTTTTCTTTAAGGTTTGTGTGGTTAGTGGCAATGATTTCTTGGTTGATTCTTTTTCAGGGAAGTTTCTTCTTCCTCTTTTCCCTCTTCGTGTTTGATTGTTAAGTACTTGAACATTAGGGATAATGTTTATATTAAGTGTAGGGGGATTGAGATTATATGCATGATGATGTTTATGATATTAATGTTGATGTTGAGAGATACACACTTGAATGGTTGCGACTTTTATGGTAGCTAACTTGCGTCCCATTTTTAAAATTTTTATGCTTGAATTTGATGAATTTGACTATACAATTCTGTCAAAGTAGTTGGAAGGAGAATTGAGTTGTATGCAAGAATTTGGATTAGGCAGTTTGAGAGGATAGTGAACCATGTGAATAGATTGAAGTAGTTAATTGCATAAACTTAGTAAATAACTGATGTTTGAGTGATAAGGCAATGTATGGAGTTTTGATGGATTTTCATTTAAGCACATGTGAGGTCTTGAGCCATATGACTGTATCTTATAGTCATTCATTTTCTCTGTTACATGCGATGCTTCTCTATGTAGATTACCTTCAGAACTTGCTCTGAACTTGTTTGATACTGCTAGTTGCATGCCTTAAGGACATGATAAAGGCCTTCTTTGTTTTTAACCTTTAGCTTAAATGACCCACCAAGTCATTTTTCTCTTGCTACCCCCTTTGAGCCTTTAACTTTGTTTGCTTTTGTATTAATCACACTGCATTGAAACTGGACACTTTTTAGCCAGACCCTTTCATAAGTTGAATGAAGTACTAAGTTTTTGATGTCCTTGATTTAAGGACTTTTGTTTTATATTCTCCTCTGAGATGTTTTAGAGGTACATTTACTCAGTTGTTGTTGATTTATGCTACTACTATCTTCTTTTATGTTTAGTGTTATGACCAAAAAAAACAAAACAAAAAATAATAATAAAAAAATTAAAGAAAGAAAAAGATCACACTAGCATTGGATAGTGATGAGTAGTTATAGTCCCGTGTTTCTGTTTGCACATCTCATAATTGCTTTTTGATTTTCCCACGTTACTTAGTACTTTATGAATGCTTGTGAGTAGCCTTTTCCTTTTTTACCTTACCTTAACCAAAGCCCCATTAGAACCTTTAATAAAAGCCCTTTTGATCCATGATGGAATGTACTGTATTTAGTGAAAAATGGGTGAATTTGCAAGCCTATGGTAGTGTAATTTATTAGAGGAAGTTTTGAGTGAAACACAACCCTTATACACTTGAGTGACATGAGTGAATATCATTAGGAAGTTCCATTTTAATTTTATGGTTGCTTTTGATCAAGGATATTTACCTTTGATTGTGTTTATGTGCATTGGCAAAAAGATTATGATATATGTAGTAGCTTGATACTTGAGTTGCCGTAGTTTAAGGGATTACAAATCCTTGATTTTCATTGAAAATGAAATGACAAAATATATTGATTGTGATCCAAGTAAGTTGCTTGAGGACAAGCAACAATTCAAGTGAGGAGGTGTTGTTAATGGGCATTTTATATTGATTTTAGATACATAATTTACTAAACTTTTGTCCATTTAATGTTTAAATTGCTCTAATTAAGAGTCATTTGTTTTAATTTTAGGCACATATTGGATTTGGAAGTTTAAAAGCGCAAAGCAAGAAAAGCTTCTTAAAAGCAAGATAGCTGGACAAAAAAAAGAAAAATGTTTAGCCCAAAATGACGTGATATAGAGAGGGAGAAAAGAAGAAATGATGCAGCTCATGACTTAACAGAAACGAAAACGTTTCAGTCAAAAAAGAAAGGGTTTTGTGCATGAATAAAGAAGAAAGGACTGAAAACCCTTATCTGTCACATCAATAAATAGAAATAGAGAAGAGAGGCTGGCGGGTTGAAAAGAGAAAAGAGAGTGGCGGCTGGGAAAAATATGAAGGCTGGTGAAAAAGACAGAGAGGCTAGCGGTTACGTTGAAAAAAAAGAAGACTGCGTTAAAAAACAAAAGAAAGTGGCAGTAAGCTAGAAAGAGCATGAGAGAGGGTTGGAGTAGAAAACATGAACAGTGAGGGGTGGACCAAAAACCCTCCATTTAAATGTTCACATTAACTATAGTAAGAAAGAATAGAAAACATAAAGGGCTGGTAGCTGTAGCATGAGGAGAGAAGCTGGTGGTAGAAAAAGATAGTTACAACATGTTGGAAAAGAAGAGACTCCTTGGACAACAGCAACCATCTCTCCTAAAGACTATATATTGGGTGTTCTTAATTTTTTTGTTCCTTAATTGTTTTTATTTTGTGGATTTAATCAATGAAAATATATATTATGACCATGGTTTGTGTTACATTGATGAATATGTGTAGGTAAGTTTTCTTTGGTTGAGGTTGGGATTGATGTTGGATTAGGACATTTTTTTTGTTATTACTATATTTTCTTGATTGAATGCATATTTAGCCTAATTTAGATTGATCAACTAGATTAAGGCCTTAGATGATTGAATGCCATAACCATTGGGATTTGATTTGTCAGAAAATCAATCAAGCTACATACTTGAGGCTAACGCGTAGACCAACCATAGAATCTTGTATGAGGATACCTAAGATTAACGGACTTAATTTTAGTCTTCTTGCATTAAATGTTTTCTTTTTATTCCAAATTATCTATGAACCAAGTGGGTAACTTGGATTTAAAAGAGGAAAGAATTCTTATGAATATTGGGTTTAACTTGCTTAAGTGAAGTTATTCCTAAGTCAATCCATCGTTACAAGTTTTAGTGCCTAATCTAATTGAAAACTGACACCTTAGCCAAATTTTGTCATTTAATTAAGTCTAATTGCATTTAGTTCATACTTTGCATTGTGCATATTTTCTTAATTTCCTTATTTTATTTCATTTTCAAATCAATCAATTCTTGATCGTCTGAATAATTTTGCATCGTTTAATTTAATTGTCTTGCTTGTTGGAATCCCTCGAGTACGACATCCGGTTCTTACCATTTTCTATTACTTGTCAACAAGGTACGCTTGCCTTTAGTTTGGTCCAGATAGAACTTAATTTGTATTGTTTGGTTTAGACCACAACACATATTTATCCAACACTCACCCAAATGTCTTTGTCCGTAAGTATTACACTCTAGCACTGGAGTCATAGTGTTGCGGGGGTTTTTAGGCCTAATGGGTGACCCAAAGGATCCCTGACTAGATGATGCTCCTCTATTAAACCTCCTGTCGTCTTTCCATTTTGATTTAATTTTCCTTGCTGAGCCCTAGGATGAACTAACTGATGCGTTATGCTTCTGTTATGATCTTGAGCTCTGAGTGATTGCTATCATGTTTCTCTCCACGTTAATTGCAGCTTCCTTGTAATGTGTTTGGGAAGCCAAGGATAGATGGATCCATAATCTAAAACTCAAGTTGGCAGTGAACCTCTTGCACTTCTGCTCTTTACTGTCAATAAACAAAACATTTACGACAAGTTCTAAAAATTTCTTCTTATAATCCGTCACTGACATTGATCCCTACTCTAGACCAAAAAATTCCTCTACCTTAGCATCCTTATAACTATGTGATTAGAAATTATCGGTGAACTCTCTAAAACTCTTCCCATGAAACTGCATCCAGATGTCGTCTCTCAATGGCCTCCCACTAATCCTTCACCTAGAAGGTGGAAAAAACGACTCTTTGCTCATCCATGCATCCCACAACTCTATATATTTTCGTAACCTAGTTTAAAGATGTGAGTGCACTCTTAAGATCTCAACTCCCATTAAAAGTATTTGCACCTAATTTACAAATGCACTCGATCGAACATCCTGAAGCTTCCGTATTCTTACGTGGCTGCCACATCGCCATGACTAGTATCCGAGCCATCTGTTTTGCACTAAAGTTCACTATGGTCAGTTTTGCCAATCCTAACGATTTGGAATGTGACTGGTTCATCAAGGCACTCGCTGAGTCTGGCATGTGGTCATCCTTCCGTGCTGAAGGTGCCTTAGGTGCTGGAGCCGTTGGAATGGCTTCTTAGGACGTCCATGGCCTTATTTGTGCATTATGCTATGTATTTAACAAAACATGAAAATGTGTAAAACTTTCAATTTCTGAAACCATATGCATGTAAATCACAACATTTTATTGGTCACCTCACTTTTAAAACAACGTAAAAACATTTTGTAAATTCATTAAATAAAAAGGAGTTAACCTATTTTGTAAACGAAGCTTCGATACCAATATTGACAGGCCCTTATCTTGAAACGACTAGGCAACCTGTCCGACACCCCACTGGGGCCCTTTAATCAATATCTAATCCAGTTAGAAAGTTTTGTGGAATTAAGCCTATTGCCCTTTTTATCAAAAAACTTCACTCAACATTAATAAATGTAAACAATAGAGTTTTTTTAAACTCATTTTACTAAAAATTTCAACAGTATAACAGTTGCATTTTGACATCCCCAAAATTTTCAAAGTCCTAGTAAAAGTTTAAAACACTTATGTATTCATACTAAATTCTCCACTAGTAGTTGAGGACTTCACGTCCACTCACAAACAATCTCAAACAATTACATCAATTAATTTTAAAAAAGGCTAAAACATGCTCATGCATTTAATTTTAAAACATTTATATATAAGCCTTGTTTTCACAAAAATATATTTCAAACATAGTTATGGATATGTAACAGTTCTCAAAATGTAATTATAAGGCAAAAATGCGTACACAACAATACGTGATGAAATAAACTACTCATGAGGTGGAGTCCTTATTATTGAAGACCCTGAGCGTGCACTTGGAAGGTTGTATTTTAAAAATAGAAAATAGAGTGTGAGCTAAACGAGCTCAGTGAGTGCTAGATTTTCTATTCAAATCATATTTAACAACTTAAACCTACCAAAAACAAATTCATTTCATATCGTATCGTACAATACCAATATAAAACATATATGTTTACTGAAATCAAATTCTTAATTTACTTTTAAAGTAAATAGTGACGAAATTATTATTGTTAAGAATTTTCTTGCACAACATAGCCCACCACTAACTTCTTTGCCACACAGTACCTACAGGAATAAACTCACAAAGTTGGTTCTGCATCCCTTACCTACAACTAGTTAACTACGAGTTACTGAGCTGGTTCTACATTGTTTACCCGTACTAGGTTAACTGCTATATATTGATAGTTATGAAACTATTTCTACATCACTTACCTGTAACAATTTTAGCTTGCACTAAATATACTCCATTCATGTAGAGGGCGAATCACTAGATTACTAACAACACAATACCACCTACTGTGAACTGACGCCCCCTAGACACTGCCATGCATGATCAGATTATTTTGACCAGTATAATGTGTATAAATCTAATGGTATACCATAGGCTAAAAATTTATTTCCTCTTTATCAACAAATAACATCATTTCAATGTAAATTCAAATCATATGAAATTTAACTTTCAAACTAAAATTCATATATTGCTAAATCATAAACATGTACTAGCAATATTCGATTGTAACATATCATTCACATAAAACTCAACATAAATATTCACTTCATGATAAAATAAAAACCATTTTCATAAAATCAAATTAAAAAATACACTAACTGTTTTGCATCACGCGTTCTGTGCCTCTCCTTTACCTACAAAAATCGTATTTCGCTTAGGCATTTATTTCCAAATTAGAAAATAAGGCATTAAAACTATAAATTCACTTTAACTGAATTTGAGATTAGTATTTAATAGCATAAAACGTGCACTAATTATATTTCTGCTTTAACTTTCGTAAACTAATATATTGTTCTCTGTGTCAAAATCCAACTTCAAAACTTACCTAAATACCATCTTTTACCCATTCTAACTTATCAATTTCTTCAAAAACACTATCTCACCCAATTAATTCACCATATGGCCGAATATATAATACTATAAATGCTAACTTTTTCCTTTTGATTTTCACAATAATTCGAACTTCTTTACTTTCCACATATACTCCATATACTAATTTTTTTTCCAAATAATAACATACACTTCATTTAATAATTCCGATGCCACAAATACACTTAATGACCATCCTTAATCACATTCACATGGTGATTACATCATAACCATACTTTTATACCAAAAATGCCCTTAAGGATAAACTTAACTTATTTTACATTAAACTTTTTCAATTCAATTACATTTGATTTCTAACACTTAAAACCAATTTCAAACTAATTCTTTTTCATTTCTTTACTTCATTAGCATCAAAATCATGTTATGAACATCATAAAACATCAAAATAAAATTTTGGATCATATCACACTAAAAACCCTAGCTATGGCTGATTCTTTCAAGCTTAATCTCTTAGGTTACTTTCTTGTTTTCAACCTTAAATGCTTCCAAACTTATTATCTACTCCATGGCAACTCAACAACCATTGATTTCAAATAAATCCATCCCACCTAAAAACCCACAAAACTAACAACTTAAGCTAGGAAAACTTACCATCTTTCAATCTGTTGGGTACTTGATGAATACCAAGACTTCTCCAAATAGCCATCAAAATCCATGAAAAATCAACCGCCCCCTTCTTCCTCTTCTTCTTGGTCGACGTTCACCTTTGATTCTCTTCTTTTTTTTTTCTTTTTGTTTGCTCTCACGGTTAACTCTGCCAAAATGAGGCAATTTATCTTTTTTTGTTTTTATTCTTCTTTAGTGCATTACACATGTCACTCTCTAATTGGTCATCACTAATGACTCATTAATCCACTAACACCATGTAAAAGGCCAAATCGCCCTTAATGAGTTTAATTCGCTTACTAACCTAATTAAAAGTTGAAAATATTTCATAATCGTTTTATCGTCAAATTGACCATGAAATTCTCCAATTAGGCTCAATACTTACTGAATGGGTGCTTTTAAAAAATCAAATATGTTTTAAAATCATCAATACCCAATATTTTCCAAAAAGTGCATTTTAATCCTTAACTTCCGGAACTCCTGAAAGCTGTTGAATTGGATTTATTTTTGATTCGTCTCAGTATCATTAGACTTTAGTAGTTATTTTGGATATTTTCAATTCTTTTTGGGGATGGGTCCCCAAAAATCACTATTCAAGCAGAAATATTATTCACTAAAAACATAAATTTTTATTTAATGAAAGGAAAAGATTTGAGTTTTTAAATTTAATACTACAAATTTATGATTTATATACTTGCAGATATCGAGAGCTCTAATACCATAAAATCTATCAAGCCTAGAGCTCAAGTTCACTTGCTAGACCTATGACAAATTACTAAGTTGGGCTAGCAACTTGTTATTATAGTATTTTAAATTTTGTACCGTACCAACTGGTACATACCGGCTGAAAATTGGTACAAAATTTCATTTTAAAATACCGGCAGTAAATATTGGTCAGTATCGACCGATTTCACCTAGTACTGGCCGTTATCGACTAGTATTTAAAATACCGGCCAATATCATAAATTTTAAAAAATATAAGGATTTTTTAACAAAATTTTTAAAAACTTTCAAAAACTTTTCCCTCCTATGTTATTTAATAATTTAATTTAAATTAAATTATTTACAATTTTATTAATAATTATTTTTAATTAATTAAATATGTAATATTAAATTAAAATTGTTTAAATTCTTATTAATAATTAATATATTAAATAATATATGTTTTTTCAGGTTTAATTTTTAATTGGTTGTTTTCTTATCATAAATTCTTGTTGTAAATTGTAATAATTAGAAAGTTAAGGATGTTTATTGTCCTTTTTATTTGATGTTTTAATGTAATTATTATTTATTATCTGATAAAATTGTAATATTTCAAATATTTTGTATTGTTCTTAATTTTATACTTGTACGATGATAATTGTCTTTTTTCATATTAATTGAGGTTATTATTTATATGTGAAATATATGAAAATTATTTTTATTTCATATTAATTGTGGTTATTATTTATTATTATGATTTTTGAAAAAATGGTTGATTTAAACTTATAAACTATACTGTACAACTATACAATATAACAATGGACTATTTTGCGATTTCTAAAAACATTTAGGGACTATTTTATAAATTTAAAAAATATTTAAAATGGTACCCGATATTGACCGGTACTGATATAGTATCATACCAAATTCCAATCTAATAGCAAGTCCGATATGGTATTCACAACATTAATTCCTACATATAATCTAGTGTAATTATTAATTTTTATTCAATTCTACTACCTCATTCTTCTTATTCTTCATTTACACATATAGACAAACACCCCCAATTTTTCAATACAAAAACATAATTATAATTATAATTATAATTTAATTTAAATTTTTATTAAAGTAATGATTAAAATTAAATTTTAATTTAATTTTTATTAAAGTAATGGTAGTATAATTAAAATTAAAAAATTTAAAAAAAGGTAAAGAAGGATTATGTTATTATAATTATGTTATTATAAAATTAATAATAGCATAATTATAATTATAATAACATAATTATAATTATGTTATTATAAAATTATTAATAACATAATTATAATTTAATTTAAATTTTTATTAAAGTAATAATTAAAATTAAAATTTAATTTAATTTAACTTATTATTAAAGTAATGGTAGTATAATTAAAATTAAAAAAGAGCAAGAAGGATTATGTTATTTTAATTATGTTATTATAAAATTAATAATAACATAATTATAATTACAATTATAATTTATATTCAATTTTTATTAAAGTAATAATTAAATTTTAATTTAATTTAATTTAATTTTTTATTAAAGTAATGGTAGTATAATTAAAATTAAAAAATTAAAAAATAGAGTAAGACGTCTAAAAGAAGACATAAAAGAGGAATGAAAGGGGTTTAAAAGAGGAATGTAAAGGAGCGTGTGGTTTTGAAACAAGACAACATGGTTTAAAACAAAAATGAAAAGATGTGTGGAGTTGGACACGTAAAACAGCAAAGTTAAATCTTCAAAAAATAAAACAGCAGAGGAATGAACAATACATGGAGACGTGGGTGAGGTGAGAATGGTATGCAAGTTTAATTGGCCCATTAATAAAGCAAAACAGTAGAGGTGCGTGATGAGAGACTAGTAGGCGGTAGACGAGAAGAGAGAGCTAGGATGGGAGAAGAGTTGCGTGAATATTAATCACCTTCTGTCTTTTGCGTCAGTTGCGTCTTTCATATTAATCGGTGAATATTAATCGAAGAGTCAGGTTTTTCCTCTCTATCTCTCTTATTGCCTTCTGTCTTTTACCTCATTTGGGTTTTTCATATTAATTGGTGTATTTTAATTTCTTCTTACTAATGCCTCAATATTTATTTGGAAAATGTTAATGCTTATAAACTTCCCCATCCTAGCAAGTTATGTGTGAAATTTTGCTGAACCCATTTAATTAATTTGTATTGTAGGACAATGACGATTGACAAAACTTTGATGGAAATTTGTAATAGGGCATTGCCACAATATGAAAAAGGAGTTAATAAATTTCTAGATTTTGCATTTACACATTTTGATGAAGGAAGAGCAGTTCATCTTCCTTATAAAAAATGCAACAATAATTTATTTAGGACAAGACAATTGACTTATGAACATCTGATGTTAAATGGGATAAACAGAAACTACAAGCAGTGGTACCATCATGGAGTGGTTCTATAATATTTTTCTGATGACGACAATGATAGTAATCAGAGTAATAAAAGTGAAAATGATGATGGAATGCATGATATGTTAGGTGATCTTGCGAGGGATAGTTCTTATGATCTAAATGAAGAACCTGATGATCCTATCAGAGTTGGCCCCACCAGTCCAAATAAGGAAGCTACTAAGTTTTATAGATTATTGAGAGAATTAGAGCAAGAGTTATATCATGACTATGAGGAATTCCACGCTATCATTTATTGTTGAAGTATTGAATTGGAAATGTCTTTGCGGGATTAGTGGAAATGCAGTTGATGGAATGCTTCAAATAATTGAAAGATAGTTTCCTAAAGATAATAAAGTTCCTAGCTCATATATTGACTGTAAGAAAGTTTCTCAAGATATAAGGCTTTCATATGAGAAGATAGATACTTATGTAAATGATTGCATACTTTATAGAAATAAATATGGGAATGCTCAATCTTGTCCAACATGTGGTGAATATAGATGGAAGAATAATGGGAAAATTGGGAATATCATTAATGAGTATGACCGTAGGAAAAAGATTCCGCAAAAAGTCTTGCGATATTTTCCGTTAACTCCTCGCTTGCAAAGATTATACATG
>JAOTAY010029715.1:0-25798 GCA_025629805.1 Erythroxylum baracoense | reverse complement strand
TCCGTTATCTTAGGTTATGTGTCGGAATGACCTACGGGCGTTCCGGTACGTATCCTAGGGTAATGGGGGGTTACAAAGCAAGTGGCACGAAACATTTAAAATGGATGATGAATCTGGCTAGTGAAAGCCCTGCTCATACTTGAGATCTGGGGAGGTCAAGTAGTATGCACTGCTACTCCTAACTGATAGAGAGGTTATTTTTAATAGACCCACATGAAACAATATATACATATATATGCATATACATATTAAAATAACAAAATAATATTAATTTAAAATAAATTTAAAATAAAAATAGACATAAAAGTAAGAATAATAAAAAATAAATATGTATAAATAAAATGTAAAAATAAATAATGAAGTAAATAATACAATAAATATAGAATAAACTAAAGAGTATAAATAAAAGATATAAACAAGTAAATAAATATACAAACAATAAAGCGAACAAGTTAATAAATGAATCTAGTTGTAATAAGAAAATAGGTGTCTTCGAAAGTTATGTTTCTTATAGCTTCAATTTTTATGCAACTTATTTGTCATTTTAACCTATAAACTTTGTCTAAATTGTAGAGAAACCGGGTGAGAAGTCTCGATGGGGACAAGGGAAGGGATATAACTCATAGGTAGAGTGTCACCTTGACGTGGTGGAAGTCATTATTTCGAGCCTGATTATCCTTAAACCCAATGTGAGTTTTTCTATTTTGACGTGCTCCCCCACCATCGTGATCGAATGAGAATGGATAAGAGGCTCATAAAAGGGCATCAATCTAATAGTCCCTTCATAGAAAAAGTCCATAACTTGCTAATAAAAAAATTAAAAAGAAAAAGAAGTGCAAAGTTGGGCGATCAATTAAATATTATTTTAATTTCTATTTCTCCCAGTTCTAAAGCAAAAGCTCTACTTATTTTTACAATCATGTTATAACATAATATTCTTACTTTCAACATTTTGAGATGATGGAACATGATAAATTAAGTTCATTATTCTCACCATATGATTTAAAATTTTGTACATATTAAATTGAAGCAAAGTATTGCAACTATTAGTACTCAGTCATTATATAAAAGTTTTGGGTAGTAAATCATCATGTCATAGATTATTTCTTATGCTTCGAATTAACTTTAAAGACACAAGCAACAAGTATAAAGTCAAAAGGTATGTCCCTAACATATTTTTAGTTAATATAAATACTTTTACAATTGTTGTTTTCATTGTAAATGTAGAATGCATACAACAAGGTTTATAATTTATAAATATTCTATAATAAAATAGATCAAACCATAATTCATTTAACTAAAATAAGTTACCTTATAGATAATTAACCCCTAAAAAATACAACTTCTAGAATTTATTCCATTGAAATAAGGGAGATGTTTGGTATTTTGATGATAAGAAAAAATAAGTGCTACTAATGAGTTTATTATTTTGATGAGATGCCTACATAAGAACAACATGTAACCTCAACTCAAGAAGGTGAAAAAGAAAAATTAAAGCTTTTAGCAATCAAAGTGAAGATCAAGTCAAGAACAAAAAAAGATCAAGAAACATCAAGGTCATTCTATATTTTCTATTGTTCAGTGTAATCTTATTTAGTCATTTTGATAATCTTAAAGACTCACCATACATAAATATTTTATCTTACTTCATTACATGAGTCCTTTAATTCATTAAGAGATATACAAGCTTTTATTTTTAAAGAAAAGCCTCTTGATCTTTTAAACATTCTTTAGCATTTTGGAAAGTTGTTTTTAATTATAACTGCATTATAAAAATTAACTTTGAGTTTTAAATCATGTTTTTTTAGATTAGTAGACCAATATTTGTTATCATTTAAATATATACAGGTGAGTTTGTTTACACAATGGTATTGGTTAACCAAAATGGTTGAGTGGTCAACCAATATGCAACAATTAGTAAATTTTATGTATTAAATGCGTATTAGTCGACCAATATGATTTAGTGGTTGACTAATGTAGGTTAAACTTGTAAAAATGTTGTTTATTTATATATTGGTTAACTAATGTAGTAGTGTAGTTGATCAATATCCCTTTAAAAGACATATTGGCCACTCAATATGCCCTATTGGTCAACCAATGTCTCAGTGACTATTAAATCTATACATTCAATCTATACTAATCAACTAATAAGCTACAATGGTCGACAATGTTATATAAATATTCCTTGTAAGTGCTAATTTTTGGCTCCAACAGCTAGTAGGGGTCCTGAAAGCCTATAAATACATATTATCTCGTTGGTTCTTACATGTAAAAGTATTTAAGATTTTTATACACACGTTTTATATGTTTATCAAATATTTGAGTGTCATTGTCTCATATTTGAATAAGCCTTTCTAGAATTATCAAAGTGATAAAGTGAGATATCTTTGAGCTATAATCTTTATTAGAATTCTATATATTATACTTAGTGGTGTTTTCTAATTGGCATTATGGTTCCTCTTTACTGTGAAGGAAGGTTGTAAAAATGTTCCTCTTTGACAAGAAAAGATTATGCAAAGGTTATTCTTCGCCTTGAAAGAAGAGTTATAGTGAAATTTCAAAAAGAATCTTGGGAGTAGATATAGAAAGGGTTATTTATCGAACTACTATAAATCAGTTTACATTTATCTTCCCTTACCTTTTTTACATTATTTCTTAAGTATGTTATGGATATTCGTTATTTTATATAATATTTTCTTCTTTTACAAATTGTTCTCCTTAAAAAACTCAGAGTGATTTTACTGGGCTAGAATTTTAAACAAAATCGTATAGTAAAGATTATAATAGCGTATTTAGGAGCATCATCATCATCATTCAACCAAAAGGGACAAAACATTAGTAGAGTGTCCTTCTTTGATGGAAATGACTTTCTTTATAAGAAAACATGAATGGAATTTTTTTAACAATTGAAATTGTAGAGTTATAGAAAATAGTTTCAAATGTCCCCTTTATACTTATAAAAATTGTAGATAATAAAAAGTTTCCCAAACTAAAAGAAGAATGAGAACTCAAGATATAAGATTATCTTCCTTGAACGATAGTATTATACACAACTTATTTTATGCATTAGAAAGAAATAAATTTAATAGAGTCTAATGTATGAAACAACTTATGAATTTGGCATACATTAGAAATTATATATGAGGGCACAAATCAAGTTAAGGAGACTAAAGTGAGCATATTAACATACCAATATAAATTGTTTCAAGTGAAGCATGATTAAAGCATTTATAGCATATACACATGATTCATTGATATTATTGATTCTCTTAAAGTTCTTAAAAAGATCTATATTAATGTTGAAATAATAAAAAAATTATTTTGATCACTTTTAAGGATATAGAAAACCTAAGTAAAGACTATATAAAAATCTAAGGATTTAATAATATTACCATTGGAGGAGCTTATTAGATCTCTTCTCATATATGAAATGAGACTTCAAGAGATGCAAAAAGGAACAATACTTTAGAAGAAAATGAATTTAGAATTCAAAGTCTCAGGGAAGAATCAAGTGAAGAAGAGATATTTACAAGTGGTAGTGAAGATGAAGTCTTCACCTTTATTACTAGGAAATCCAAGAAGTTTTTAAAGAGAGAGAAATTCTTTAAAATAAAGGACTTTAAGAAAGGTAAAAGTGATTCAAAACATAAATCCTCTAAAGTTATTTATTTTGAATGTCAAAAAATCCAACCATATAGAGTCACAATGTCCTCTACTCAAAGATAATGACAACTATAAATGAAATAACAAAAAGGATAAGAAGGATAAAAATAAGAAGAAATCACTTAAAGCCTTAACTTAGGATGACACAAGTGATTCCAAAAATAAGCATTCAAAAGGGGAGATAGCTCATATATCTTTTTACAACTAAAGATGAGGAGGTAACATCTAACTTTAATTCGAATGATAGTGATAGTGATTTAGCATATGATAAGCAAGTCAAAAGTTTAGAAATTATCAGTAAGAAATGGAAGAAATTATCTTCCAAACTCAAGGAAGTTAAAAAAATAGATGTCTACATTAATGAGAAAGAAGAATGAAAAGTGAATTACATAACATTAAACCATCTAAAAATGTAATTATTGATGGCAGTCATAAATTAGATGTGTGAAATCATAAAAATGAGACATTTAAAAAGAAGATCAACATTAAATCATCTAAAAATGTGATTATTGATGACAATCATAGATTAGATGTGTGAAATCATAAAAATGAGACATTGAAAAAGAAGATCAACGTTCTAAAGGATTCAATATTCAAATTCACTAAAAGGAGTGAAAAACTAGAAAGATGGCTAGGAGATCAAAAGAACTTCAATAATAGACATGGAACTGGGTATGTATGTGGGAGTGCACAAAATACCAAGGCTACATTTTTCAAGGGAGAATATATGCATAGTGAAGATTCTTTACCTAAGATAGGAAATAGGCATAACTTCTATAAGACATACGAACCTATTTACACCCTTTTAGACCTCAAAGAAACATGTATTAAGTCTTCATTCATAGTAAGCATCATAATGGTAGGAAAATTCATTATTCTCAAAGACCATTCAATACCTTTAATATCTAAAGGAAATTTCATTACTCTCAAAGTCTAAGCAATGCATTTATATATCATCTTTACTCCTATAACATGGTATGTCATTTATGTGGTAAATATGGACATATTGATATATTTTGTTTCTTTAAACAAAAATTGACAAGCAAACCCATAAAAATGTAGGTTGGGAAGAAGGTTACTGGCAAACAAGGACCTAAGCTCACTAAGGTAACTAAAATGAATTAATTGTTTTGTAGATCTTTAAGAAAGAGAAGAGTAAATGATATTAATTGAATTTACTATTAATTGAATTTAGTGTTGTTGATGAGGAATTTATACATGTTTTTTTAACTATATTGCCCTAGAAAAGTCTTGAAGATATTGATGTAGGATATGAAGAAATTAGCCCTTAAAAAGAACAAGAATGATCACCAATATTTTTTAAAAGAGTCAATTATTAAACCAAGTAAGAGAGGTAAGAAGGAAGATATGCTTTCAATAGATTAGAAATTATTAAAAAATGTCATCTGAATTATATCGTAGGTGATGTTTAACAAGGGATAACTATTAATCCATATTTTATAAATATGTCATTTCTTACATTTATATGTTAATTTGACTCTAAATATTTAGTGATGAATGTTGGTTTTTACTATAAATAAGGTTTTGAACATTTTTTTAAAAGTATAATATGGACCTTAATACTTAGACTTAAAGATTATATCCAAAATGAGGATATTAAATTAAATTTATTAATACATTTTATAAATTAGGCAATAGTTTCACTAGGCTAATAAATGAGAATAGATTTTTCATGATTAGATATAATTGGTTATGATTGATGTAAATTCTATATGATAAGGATCTCCTTATATGTTTTATATTGTTATTGATTGAAATTTAGTTAATTGATTAAGATTTTTAATTTTTGAGGATGTTTCCTAACTTTCAAAATACACAGGTCAACTTATATTAGAGTGTGGTCAAATAATGTCCTTTAAAAATAATCTTTTTTTATCTTTCCAATGGGTTTACAAATAGTTCAGTTGTAAGAATGGCCTATCTTTTGCCCTTATTGGTTGAACAATATCACTTATAAATAAGAAAAGTTAAATTTTTATGAGTTTATAACTAGTTGGCTACTAGTGTAGTCAACCACATACAAAAATTGGTTAATCAATCAAGTTATTTAGTTTAGTAGTCTTCACGCTTTAAGCTCTCTTCCTCCTCTTTTCTTTTATTTCTCATCTTGGTTGTTTATACCTTCCAAAGTCCTAGATAACTCACTCTTTTCAATGGAAAACATCAACTTGCACTACAACTAACTACTCGATCTTCAATTTTTTCTTTCCTTTTCATATTAAAGATCATTAACACACATTCTTTTTAGATAAAGCCTAAACTTTTGTTTTTTTATAATGTTTATGTTTTTGAAATTGTTTCTATAAATTACATGATTGATTTAAGGTACTTAAGAAACAAGTATCATATTTGCCATTTGAGTTTTTTACTATATTATTATTTTTAAAATTTTAGGGCTTTAAAAATACACACTCTTTTATTAAATTAATGGTTGGGTATCTAATTTAAGTATACAATTTCATAATTCCAACATCTAATATTGTCAAAACTTATTGTTTTTTTCTCCAACTAAACATTTTATAGTTTAGGTACAATACCAAAATTAGAGATTTTTCAAAAATTAGATACAATTAGAGATCTTTTATCAAAATTGACCTTTTAATCAATTGTTTAGATACTTTAAACATTTAATAGTGATCATTTTTAGAAAGTTTATCAATCTTGATTACATTCTTTTAAATCTTTTAATCAATCTAGGTTGATGCATCACACTTAACTTTTTGAATTTTTGAATAATTGATTTCTTTTTTATATAAGAAGATGTAGCCATAAATCAAAAAGATAGCTCATAAAAGTGATAAAGAAATACTGGAGCTTTTACCCATCAAAGTTAAGATCAAGTCATGAACAAAAAAAGATCAAAATACATCAAGGTCATTTTATATTTTATACTATTAATTTTAGTCTCATTTATCCACTTTGATAACCTTAAAGGCTCAGCATTGATAAACATTTCATCTTACTTTATTACATGAGTTCTTTGACTCATCAAGGGGTATAAAAGGTTTTATTTTTTAAAGAAAAGCCTCTTAAACTTTCAAACATTCTTTAAAAGACATTTTGGAAATTTGTTTTAATTATAACTAAATTTAAAAAATTAATTTTAAGTATTTAAAGTTGTTAAGATCATATTTTTGGGGGGATTAATTAACTAATATAGATTAGTACTTAACCAATATAAGTTAAATGTGTAATACGTGACTTTATTGACACATTCATTGAACAATATAATGATATGGTCGATTAATGTCCCTCGAAAGAATACATTGGTTAACCAGTGTAGTTGAGTGGTTGACCAATGTGCAATGGTTAGCAGATTTTATGCATTGAATGCATATTGGTTAACCAGCATGACTTAATGATCAATTAATATAGGTTAAACTTATAGCAGGGTCAATTCTTGGAACATTAGATGAGCAATATAATGGTTTAGTCGACCAATGTCCCTTTAGGAGACGTATTGGTAGATCATTATGCCCTAATGATCAAGTAATGTCTCAAAGGCTAGTGAATTTATACATTTAATACATATTGATTGACCAATATGCTACATTAGTAAACTAGAGCCATACTACTAGATATTATAACAGTTAAGTTTTATTCACAATAGATAATAGGACTCTCTAAAGCCTATAAATACATGTTTTCTCATTACTTCTTGCATGTAAAAGCATTTGGATGTCTTATACACATTTTTTTAAATGCTTGTCAATCATTTGAGCATCAATTTCTCATATTTATATTAGTGGGCCTCTTTGGAATTATTAAATTGATAAAGTGAGATATATTTGAGTGTAAGCCTTTATTGGGGTTTTATCTATTGTATTTGTGGGTGTTCAAAGTGACATTAAGGTTCCTCCTCACTACAAAGGAAAATTGAAATAGGATTTCTCTTTGTTGAGAAACTATTGTATAACGGTTATTCTTTGCCTTGAAAGAAAAGTTATAATGGAATTCTAAAAAGAGTCTTAGGAATATATGCAAACAAAAATTGTTTTCCATAAATTGATTTGCATTTCTCTTCACTTACCCTTTTTTATATTATTGTTTAAGTATGTTATTGATATTTATTATTTTATATCATATTTTCATCTTTTTTAAATTTTCTTTATTAACACACTAAGTTATTACATATTTTGTTTAAAATTTATAAATACCCAATTTACCTCCTTTTAGATGCCTTTAGGGACTAACTCATTGAACCAAAATACATATTCCATAATTAAGTGTTAATCACTCTCTTCTGACTTTTAATTTTGGTGTCAGTTTTTTATTAATTAAAATTTCTAATAACCTTACATTTTTATGCTCGCTCTTTCAATTGACATGATGTGATACTTAGAACACCCTTCCACCTTATTCCTCTTTATTAGAATGCAAGTTGAAAAGTATTTAGATAAACTAACCTAAATCTTCCCTTCATTCTCAAAGTTGGAGTAGATGTAGATGGTTATGGTTGGTTATGAAGACATAAAACTGAGAAGATAAAAGTTATTGCTATCAGATCTCCTATGGGTACAATGGACTGTCTAATATTCATATAATGTCAATAAGGTATTATAATATTCATATAATATCAATAAGATATTCGTCAATACACTAATATAGTAAGCACATATTAATGTTAATCTAGCATCATCTCTAACTTGATTGGAAGGAAGTAGAGTATTTTTTGTACCTTTATAAATTCTCCTGTTGTGCTAGATTTATTGCATCTACCATACAATTGGAAGTATTCCTTTTATGATAGCCTATGAGGAGTCCTCAATCTCTTTAGTTCTTTTTTGTCTGTGTTTTTATTCTAATTAGGTATACCATGCACAACTCTTTCTATTATAAACTTCCATGAAACTATCTCTTTTATAGCATTAATCTATGTGAACGTCATGTTATTACTTAATAAGAATATAACACTAATTACATTAGTGCAAGGGTACCCATAGAGTTGCCACACTCTATTATTGTATGTTTTCTCGCTTCCCAAGTGGACATTGTGTTTTTCATCTTTATTTATCACTTTATATGTCTTATCTCCACGTTAAATGACTCTCTATTGTATTGCATTCAATTTATTCTTGTTTAAATTTTTTATCACTTTAAATATGTTGTCTCCCTTTTATGTTTTAGCTTATTCTTTATGATTTAAACATCTCTTCACTAATTCTATTAGTCTCCAATATGATGATAATAGGTCGATCTCTAACCACAAAAATATAATAGTTGAATGTCTCGCCTATGTCAAAAATTAGACATTTAAACTCAATGATTTAGAAATCCTTACTCCAAATTTTCTTAGGATATTTAAGTAAATCATATACATAACTAAGTGTAAGTTGGAGTTGATCAGCCTATCATCAAATTCAATGTTGCCTAAGTATAATTCTAAAATGCTTTTCTAAGAATTTTTCCCGTCCATTTCCTTGACCAATTATAATATATATGCCTCGTATATATCTACATAAAGTAGAAAGCTATATGTCATTCCTATATCTCATAAGTCCTTGAAAATTTAGAAAAAAAGTTAGAACAGTTATATCATCATCTATACAAACTTCTGTTAGTTAGATATAATATACTTTACATATTTGATACTATTTTGATTCTAATCCCATCTTTAGGCATAAAGTAAATGGATAAATGCTCAATAAACCATGTCTAATTCTTATTATTATCCATCCCAAATACTTCCCATGTAATACTAATACATGCCATGGTTTCCATCGATTCATATGGCATTTAGAAGTTGTCCATAATACTTTGTCTTTAAGAAACAACCATCTATATTGTTTATAATTCTTAAGGTTTTTTCACCCTTTTTTCATAACATCAAAACACATATATGACTAAGATGGATGAGCTTTCCACTAAGGAAGTCTAATAAAACTCTACTTAAGCTAAATATAACACTTTTTAGAGTTTCTTACAAAAATTGAAAGATATACTTATATTACCTTATGAGACAATCCATTTGTAATATGTGACAAAATGTTATAGGGCCAAATTAAACTTGAATTACATATTTGTCCCCCATTAACGATAATTTTAGATTTAATCTTGAACATGACGGGTGGAAAGCAAATAATTGAGCTTTATAATCATTATGGAATGACTACAAGCACTTGTTACATTCCATCATATATAGCAATATGGGACATTCTGGACATGGTTTGTCCATAATTTATTAATGTACTGATCATATCAAATCATTCAAATATTAGCTTTATTCTCATTTCCAAAATTGCTATCACTAAGTAATACTAATATACTAAAAAGCAAGTTGAACGTTTATGTCATTTTCCTCTTATAAATTGTCCTAATACCAATTTTGATAATTCTAGATCAAAATCAGTGCTTCTAACTTCCATCTAATAAAATTTTCTTCCCCACTTTTTATTCTAGTCTTTGGTTGTAGTAATACCCACTTGGTTCTATTTGTACGTGTTAAAACCTTTTTTGTGTTGTTAAATTTAAAAATACCATTACATATTCAATAGCTGCTCTCAATTCTCATTTTGTAGATGTTATATGATAGAGTATTAAACCATTTATTATATTAAAGAGGAGACCAGCATATTTAGTAAAATTTTCAAGGTTTATGATACAATTTTTGTTTAAGAAATTCCCTGAATTTTCAATGATTAATATAAAATTTTGTTCTATGATCTCAACTTTATTGTTAATTTATAATGAAAATTAAGAATTTTGACTAGAAATAACATTATTTATCTTCCATTTATCTTAAGCAATATAAGTTAATAAACCCTCAGTTTTAACCTATCAATGTCACAACTAGTTATGCAATGCAAGAATACAAAATGATCTTTAAAATGCCACCACCATCATGCATGTAGTTGGGTTTGTCAAAAAAAAATCACAAATCAAAACCAACATAATATTAAATAAGAAGGACCACTTACCTCAACAAATAGTGTGTAACATATAAGGAACACTTTGACATTGAAATGCTAAAAATATGAAGACATAAAAGGACCACTTTATTCATTTCATGTAGAGATAGAACTAAAAAACATGAAAAATAATATTATTATTTGACAATTACCCAACTTGATTAAATAAAAAAGCGACTAGATTTTCATAATTCCAAATAACCCACTATAAGTTCCTCTTTTGTTTCTAAGATTCTAGATAATAGTCTCTACCTTTGGTTTTTTATGACTACGATTTAAGTTGATGTTAGGTATGCTTTCTCTACTAAATAATAGACTTCAATAGTTAAAGTTTAAAGATAAAAATGGATATCTCTTTTAAATAGAAAATCATAGATATTGGTTAGGTTTTTGTTCGCTAAAATGTTAATAAAAAGGGGACTGGGTTTAAAATATCATAATAGGATGTAAGGTTTTAATATAAAAAGGGGATTTAGGATTTGGAAAGAAGTGAGCAAAATATTAATTTAGGTTTTTAAAATTAAGGATGTTGTAAAACATAGATGAATGAGTTTGTATTTATTAATCTTGATTTAAGGTTTGTTAAAAATTCCTATTAAATATAGGAAAATAATGTAATTTTTAAAAACTAATTTAAACAATTAAAAATTGATAATATATAAAATTTTATTTTTATGAGCTATGTCAATGTCCTCGTAGAGAGAATTACGCAGTTGACATATTACGAGTCACAGGTTAATAGACCTATGGTAGAGATCTAATAAAAGCCTAATGAAGTTAGGTTTGCTGGTCCAAATTGTAGTCTTTCATAAATATTAAGGTTTAAATTAATACAAAAATAATTTTAGGAGCCATCACAAATCTTTTGTAAAATGATAGGAGTAGATTTGTAATTTTTTTCCATATATTATTAAGAATATCTATATTAGAAGATATGATTGTTGTTCATAAAGTTTATCAAATCACTTTTGTCTAATACCTACAAAATAGAGAAAATAATTCTCTTCTCTTGCCTCTTCCATTAATTTAAGTCATATTATAGATGATATAAACATAACCTCATATAAGTTACTTATTTATATATGGTCGTTTCAAACTATGAGTATAACATTGTTGTTCAACTAATAAAAACTAGCGAGATAAGATGGATTGACTGAAAAAGTATCTTAAGCTAGCATTAGCACCAATGAGAAGAGTAATTTAAATGGAAATTTTCTAACGTAAAACCAAAAAAGACTAAGGAAAGTTCTTATTCACTACCAACTAACTAAGTTAAGGAAATGGATTAATTAACTAAGAAATGCAATAATAAACCAAAGATGGAGTTAATTTAAGACATAGTTTCTCCTAAGGGTTATCTTGTAGCTATATTTTAATGCCTTACTAAATCTACTCTATATATAACCTTTAATTTTCCTTGTAGGTTTTTACCTACTAGTGATTAACCCCCTTCTCCTAAAGGTGAGCCAACCATTGTCTTTAGAATAACCTAGTCATCCCTTCCTCAAGTAATGCCCAAAAGGGAATTAACATAAATCTAAATCTAACCTTTTAGGTCTCCCAACACATCAAGAAATTCCAACTGACTTTTCTCCTATCTTACAGTAAAATCACGCCTCTCTTAAAGGTGTAAATTTACTAAGCAATCAAATCTATGGCAAAGGACTTCCATTCAAGCGTAAAGAGGAATCAATAAGGAAATGAAAAGCAATTATAGATTCAATTTAGAAAAACATCAAAACATCACCATAATCTCAAATCTCCTATAAGAACATTGGAAATCTAACCATTAATCATATTTACTATCTCAAAATCCAATATCCAATCCAAATCAATCTAACTAAATACAAGGATTTAAGGAGAAAAGAGAGAAGAAAAACTCCAAAGGATGAATCTTTAGGCCTTTCAGTTGATTGCCCAAGAATTTTTACATCTCCTTAGCCTTTCCCTTTTTTTTTCCCTTTTTTAGTGCTACTTCTAGACCCTTCTATGTTTAGAGGTGAATCCTCCCTGTTTTATCCATCTTGAGTGAAATGGTCTTTTCCTTCTCTTGATAGCTGTCAAAATTGGTAGTTTTTTCTTTTGATGTTATAACCTTGTATTAATGTTTTAACATAAAGGTTGATTTTTCTTTTTACTATAGCATCAAGATTTAATTTGTCAATTTTCTCTTTAATGATGTTATAACTTCAAATTGATGCTATAACATCAAAGTTACAGCTTGCTCTTTTTTCATCTTCATATTGGCGTTATAACATCAAAGACAAAAATTACATAACACTTGAACTCATTTGCTAAAAGTTCCTCCTTAACAATTTTAACTTCATTCCTGCTTCAAAATAACACAATTAAACTAAAGGATTGCAAAATAAAATAACTTTTAAGCTTAAGTAAAAACAAAGTATTTCATATAAATATCGTCCCCTTATACTTAGTCAATTTATGGTCCCTAATAAATGCTAATTAGGAAGAATAATATCCAAAATAAACAATTATCTAATTTAAATTATTGCTTAGATGAAAACAAGAATGTTCCATGCTTTTTTCAATAATTGAAAAATAATGTAAATAAGAAAAGTTGTATCCTTGTTTCAATGGATAGGGATTTATTCCTTTAATGTTTCTCTAGTTAAATGGCTCATATGAACAATTAACACTCTACACTTTACTTTGTAATTTCAACCATCAACTTACAAAAGAGCTTAAGCTCCCCTACTAGGTGTCTCATATAATTGTTGGGCATAATGGTTTTTCTTTTGGTTGTAATGGGGCTAAGTTTAATATTGAGGACATCCATTAAAGGTCTTCTTAATGGAGTTCAGGCTGTTAGCAAAATATAAATTCATGACCTAATATAGCTATATTGTGTACTAAAACTACCCTTACTCCACTCTTAAACTATCATTATTGCTAAATATGAATGAATTTTTTCTTTTTTTTAACTTTTGAGATTTGTAACAAATAAACATAACCCTTAATCATTTTTTCTTTACTTTATCTTTTCATTTTTTTTTTTTATTTTTTGAATGGCTTTTATTGAATTTTACTATTTTCTTAGTGTTTTGAAAAGACATTTCTTTTTATGATCCAATTTTAATTATTGATTCTTAAGAAGTAAGAAAGCTTTCTCCCACTCCTCCTCACTAAATTTTAACCTATTGTAACACTCTCCAACATTTGCCTAACCTTAAAGCTTTTTACTTCATACATAAATTGTTCTATCACTCTCCCTCATTATCTTTATCTACTTTTTCTTATACCCATTTTTCTTTGCTTGCTCAGGGTTCAAATATGGTCAATGAAAGAAAGTGGTAAAGGGTTTTAATGTAGGGTTCATGAAACAACAAGCCATAGACTCAAAGGGATTTCTCTAAGGAAATACAAATCACCATAGGGTTGGTATTTGGACGTGAGGTTTTACCTAAATTGCCATTTTATTCATCAGACCATATGTGAAAATTGTATATTGATAATAATCCTCAAGAAAGTTCTAAATCCACTACTATAGAAAGCTCACTCAAAGAAAGAAATATTCATAATTAATAAATGATTGATAATTAGTCCAGAAATTGCTTTCTAGGTTCAAGTTTACAACAAAACCACACTTTAATTACTTACAAAATTTTGACATTATTAAACAAATAAGGTATTTTTTCTCCTCAAAGCAATAATCATCAATTAGGGTCCCAAAATGCATAAAAATTTATAAATGCAATCTAAATGATCCTAATCATGCTAATATATGCTTTAAATGAGAAATGAAAAGAAATTAAGTATTGAAAGAAAAGAATTAAAAATGCATGATTATGTCATGAACCTAGGAGTAAACACAGAGAATGACCTACAAAGTGTACACATCCACACCTAATGAAAATCATATGCATATATACAATCAAACTTCCCCCATGTTTAGCATAAACATTTTCTTTAATGTTTAGGAAAAATAAATAGCAAGTGAAAATGGAAGTGTTGCTCTTCGGAGTTGAAATCTTGCTACTTTGAATGGGAGTTGGAGGGCTGACTAGAATTTCCAAATGGATGTTGTTCGTTATGTTGGTATGGAGGATAGATTGGACTCATGTATGGATGATGCGAATCTATGAGTGTTGGTTGCATTATATAGGATCTTCATATTGAGCCACTACTAGAAAAAGGAGGGTAATTATAAAGGGATTCCCCATTTAGGAATTGTTGTCTATCTTCAACATGAATTTCATTAGCCACACATCCATTGCATATAGCATGCCTTTATGATATAGTGACCTATTTAGAGAAAACCTAAAAGTTAAAGTTTTGATTTTGATTTTGGTTTTGGTTTTTGCTATTTCTATCATCTGTTGATGATTGTAGATTTGGATTTGAACAGCTTCTTAATGGAGACATAGAGTCTCATTCCACTATTTGGTCTAATGTAATCATATTTGCATTGAGCTTATTCAAATCCAAGACTAGTCCTTCTAATGATAACAACAAAGATGAAATGATAGTAAGCCAAAGTTGAACGATCAACCACAAATGCATACTTCAAATATTTAGGCAATGGTTTCAAATCTATTTTGGATAAAGCACCATTCTTATAATTGACATCATCAATATAATCAACAAGAAATAGAGGCTAAAAATGCTCATATTTTTTTATTTGGCTTCAAAATTTTAAAAGATTTATCATAAATGACTCAATGTCATTCATACAAGCAATTTCATCTCTTCCTTATAAATAAGAAATTTCATCTATACCTCTAAACAAGTCAATAAAGAATCTTTGAAAAGAAAAAAATGAGAGATGTTGCTACATAAGAAGAAGCTATATCAATTATGTTGCAAGTTAGTGTGTCATTTAAGTTTTGAAGAGTTCTATAGATATTGAATACCATATAAGAAGAAGCTATATCAATTATGTTGCAAGTTAGTGTGTCATTTAAGTTTTGAAGAGTTTTATAGATATTAAATACCATCTTCTCATCATTGACCCTCAAAGCAAGTTCTCCTTATTGAACATCAATTAAAGCCCATCCCATAGTTAAAAATGTCCTCCTAAGAATGATTAGAATGTCTTGTTCCTCCTTCATGTCCAATACCACAAAATCTGCCAAAAACATGAATTTATCAACTTTCACACAAACATCTTCAACAATTCTCTATGGATATATGAGTGATTGATTAGCTAATTGGAGGTAAATTGTTAAAGGTTTAATCTCTCCTAATCCTAACTTGTTAAAAGTGATAGAGGCATGAGATTTATGCTTACTCCCAAACCACAAAGGACTTTGTTAAAATGAGTATTGCCCATCTCATATAGAATAGTGAAACTACCAAGATCCTTTAATTTTTAGGTAAATTTCTTTATAAAAAAACATTGCATTCTTTGGTCACTAAACTGTCTTATAATCCCTAAATTTCTTCTTATTTTTCATAATATCTTTGATGAACTTTGCATAGTTTAAAATTTGTTTAATTGCATCAATCAAAGAGATGTTGATCTCCAGCTCCTTAAAAATCTCCAAAAACTTTGCAAATTGATCAATTAGCTTCTTTTTTTGAAATCTCTGAGGGTAAGGAATATTTTGAGTCATCTTTGGTACTGGTTCTTCTTTTATCTTCACCATACGCTCTTTTGACTTCACAACATCTTCCTCCTTTTCCTCTTTTCTTAATTCTTCTTATGAATTTTCAATTTTATTTTTTCCTCCCTAACTCCTTTTCTTTTTTGTAATGAGTGAAGATCTTTACTCTAGGTGTCACTTTTTTCTATATCCTTGCCACAATGAAACGTAATGGGTTAGCACTATTCCCTAAGATTTACTTCTATATTACTAAGAAGATTCCTTGCTAACTTGATCCCACTTCACTTGTCAATTGCCTAACTTGCATTTCAAAGTTTTTATGGAATAACCAAGGTTTGTTACTTGCATTTCTATATTGTCCATCTGGCTCTTATGCTTGTTAAACTGATTTCTTGACTCTGTAATAAATGCACTAAGCGTTTCATTCAAAGATAGTTTCTTCTCTACTTAAGGTTATTGTCCATAGCCTACTACTAGGTTACTATTGGCTTCATATCTATAATTATCTTGATTTCTAAAGCCTTGATCGTATTTTCCTTTCACTGGATTAGGTTTATACACAAAACCACTTTAATTTACAAAATTCATTTGTTCTTACTCATTTTTTAGATAATATTGGGAAGAACTAACAATTGCCATTTATTCCATTTGCTTCCCCTTGTTTGCAAACTTAGCAAATTGAAGGTTAAAAGTGCATTTTGAACCGCAAAGTATATAACAGAATATAAAACAGACCTTAAAATTTCAAAATGTTCAAATTGAATCCCGACATTTTTAAAACATTCAAAAGAGACCATAAGTATATGAAAAATTTAACAAAAATAACTCCCTATCAGTTAAATGCCATGTCAATACTGATGCAACATTATTTTTATCTTTAAATAAAAAATGGAATCCACTGCCACATGGCAAGTGAGACTCATTTTCTGAAATGTATAACAGTAGGTCCCACAACCACATGGAAAGTGGAACTCATTGTTTGAAGTGCGAGTCTCACTATCACATGAAAAGTAAGACCCACTGTTTGAAATGCGTATGATGGCCACCACTTTTTGATTAAATTTTAAAGACTAATTATGTGGTAGTGGGATTAACTTTCTATTCAAAAATATAAAAATAATTTTGTGTCAACATTGACATGGCATTTAACTGATAGACAGTTAACCTTGTCAAATTTTTTGTCCATTTAGGGTCTGTTCTAAACGTTTTGAAAATGTTATAATTCAATTTGAATGCTTCAAAAACTTAGGGTTTAAGTATTCTATTGTAAATGTTGAGATTCAAAATATACTTTTAGCTACCAAATTGTTTAGTAAGTGCTACAATTTGAGCTGATAATTGGGTAATTTGAATCGTATACACCTCCACCTCTTTTTCCACTTTATCTCTTCGGTGGCCATTGATAACTATTAGATGCCATGTCTCCAAAAGGTGCGTAAGCCTCTTTTAAATTCTTTTCTATAAAAGTTCCACTTGTTGTTGCATCAACAATTAAATATATCCATTATGTCCATTATAGAAAATTTCAATTCTCAGGATAGCCACAGTGAGGACATCTTCTTAACAAGTCTTTATCTCTTTCTCATACTTCATAAAGAGATTCTAATTCATGTTGATAAAAAGTGCCAATTTTTTCCCTTAACTTTGTTGCCTTAGCTAGTGGAAAGAATTTCGTGAGAAAATTTTTAGCAACTTTTTATCACGTGCACATTCTACCCACTGGTGCAGTTTATAACCAATTTTTGCTTTATCTCTCAGTGAAAATGAAAACAAGGTGAGGAGAATGTCATTTGATGTTGTACCTTCGATTTTTTTAGTGTCACACAACTTTTGAAATTTACTAATTGATCATTTAGGTCTTTATGTAGGGCTCCTCCAAATTAGTT
Source organism: Erythroxylum baracoense (assembly GCA_025629805.1). Taxonomy (NCBI): domain Eukaryota; kingdom Viridiplantae; phylum Streptophyta; class Magnoliopsida; order Malpighiales; family Erythroxylaceae; genus Erythroxylum; species Erythroxylum baracoense. Next base: position 7,756 of record JAOTAY010029715.1, on the reverse strand, counting down.
CATTTTCACCAAATTAATTAAGGCCATTGGAATATGAAAATTTTGCACATTCACCATTAGCCTCTGAATTCCATATTAATTCACTACCATCATTGGTTGACAATTGTCTCTAATTAACCTTTGATAATATTGTTCTCCATAAGTTATTAACCATTAATATTAATTCTTCTTCCGCTTTCTCAGGCATTTCCAATTCTTTCTTCCTCCTCATAATGTTCTTAATTTCCAATTCTTTCTTCCTCCTCATGATGTTCTTGCAACTTTTCTTAATTCTTTCTCTTTCAAATCTTTCTTACTTAACTATTCTCGTTTCTTTCACTTAGTTATCCATCCTTTTTAACCATCTAACTACCTTAATCATCCTTTCCAACTATAGATCAAATAGCTTATCTTACCCTCTTATTATTTTGGTCACACACTAGTTCACACATAAATTGCACACAAAGATAAGGAAAACATGAGAACAAATAAAAATTTCAAATGAATTACTTTAATAACTGAAATGAAACACCAAAATATACAAACAAGTAACACTAGCAACACAATTTAAATACCAATCCCTGACAATGACACCAAAAACTTTCTCATCACAAATTAAAAGTATAAATGGTTTTGTTTAAGTGATAATACCATTTGAGTGAAAAATATATTAAGCTAGCTTTAACGCCAATGAGAAGAGGAATTTAATTGGAAATTTTCTTAACTAAGACAAAAATAAAATGACTAAGGAGAGGAAATTGATTAATTAACCACGAAATGCAACACTAAACCAAAGATGAAGTTAATTTAGGATGTGGGTTCTCCTAAAGGTTGAGTCTTGTGGCTAAATTTCTTAACCTTACTAAATCTACTCTATAAATAGCCTTAAATTTTTCTTGAAGGTTTTTAACTACTAATGATTAACCCCTTTCTCCCAAAGTTTAGTCACACATTTCTCTTTGGAAAAATCTAGTAATCTTTACTCAACTAATTACCTAAAGGGGCTGTATAAACGTAAACCTAACCTTCTGGAACTCTTGGGTCTCCCAATATAGCAAGAAATTCTAGTTGAGTTCTCTTCTATCTTCTAGCAAAATCACCACTCTCTTGAAGGTGTAAATTTAACAAGCATTCAAATTCATGGCCAAGGACTTCCATTTAAGCACAAAGAGAAATCAACAAGGAAATGAAATACAATCATAGATTCAACTTAGCAAAACCTCAAAACATCACTGCAATCTTAAATCCCCTAGAAGAACATAGAAAATCTAACCACTAATCATGTTTACTAACTCAAAATCTAGCTCCAAATCTAAATCAATCTAATAAAATACAAGGATGTAAGGAGAAAAGAGAAAAGAAAAACTCTAAAGGATGAGTCTTCAAAATTTCTAGTTCATTGGCCAATCCTCTCGAAGTCTCCTTAGCCTTCCCTTTTTTTCTTTTCTTTTTGATGCTACTTCTCGACCCTTCTGTGTTTAAAGGTAAATCATCCTTGTTTTATCCTTATTAGGTAAAATGGTCTTTTCTTTCTCTTGAAAGCTATCAATAAAGATGTCAATTGGGCTCGATCCTGACACTTATAAGCAAAATAATGTCATTTTTTCATTTTTAATTTAAAAATTATTCGGGCTTATTGAGTTGAGCTTAAGCTTAGGTAGGGGAAAGATTGCCTCAACCATGGTTAGGCTTAAGCTCTAGCCCCCGTCTCTGGCCAGGTCAAGCCTCAGGCTTGGTCCGAGCCCTATCAGCAATGATTGGGTCAATCTAAGGGTAGGGTGGGCCTAAGCCTGACTCGACTTATTGCCATCACTAGATGTCAAAATTTGTTAATTCTTCTTTTAATGATATAGCCTTATATTGATGTAATAACATCAAGGTTGAATTTGCTCTCTACTATAACGTTGAGATTTGATTTGTCAATTTTTCTCCAATAATGTTATAGCTTAAAATTGGTGTTATAACATTAAAGTTCTAGCTTGCTCTTTATTTCCAAAACTACAGTTTTATATTGGTGCTATAGCATTAAAGACAAAAATTTCACAATACTTAAACACATTTTCAAATGTTGGTCTATAGCATTTTTAACTTCATTCTTTCACCAAACCAACACAATTAAGCTAGAGGAACGTAACATAAAAGTATTTTAAAGCTTAAAGCTGAGGTAAAAACAAAGTATTTTATACAAATATCAATAAGGTTATGAGATGATAAATATCTAAGTTATGTATTCATAAGTTTATATCCTTTCACTAAAGTGTCCTAATATTCCTACATAATAACCATACCATATCTAGTAAATATGTCGATTAATATAAGCTTCTAAAAGTATCATAACTAAGATTCTTCTTGAAGACTTGTAATTGTTAAGCAAAAGACTAACTAGTTATAGAAAAATTTATTTATACATATTTTTATATTAAAACTAATCATAAGTTTCGATGCTGATCTCATTACTGCTAACTTATTTCTTCTTGTCAAGAAATTTTTTAAAAATTTAAATGATTACTAAATGAGTGAGTTAAATAAAAATTCTTATTCTATACATGGAGATTAATGTAGAAAAATAACTTTTAACATATTATTTAAATAAGTCCTTGCTTGTATGGTTTTTTTAATCCTATACTTTAAAGGAGTGAAAGGCTAAAATGGTATTCTCGAGAGAACAAAGTGGCCTACTTATATGTTGTATTTAACAGAGCCTTTAAAGTTCTTTTCTTTATATATCATTTCACCTTTATAATGTAACCCATATTCAGATGCCAACACCAAGAAATATTTATCCAATAATATGAAGATTAGTATTCAAAGGATCAAACAAAGTGAAAACCACAAGATCAGGTCATCGCAAATTCATTATCTCCTCTATGATATTCATCTTATTATGATAATAAAAGGACACACCTAATGAATTTAAGGTGTGACCTTGCAGTTGTTAATTGTTAAAGAACAATTAATATTGACATTATTTATAAATGTGAGATAATGATCAATTAAACCATTAATGATAATCATCTGAAAAACATAAATTCAAGATAAATTGTGTGAGCAAAAATAAAGATTTCTTGCAAGAGTCCTTTAATCAGTAGAGATGTAAATGGCTCGGGCCGAGCTCGAGCTACTCCTAGCCTGACTTGACCTGGCCCGAACACAGGCCAAGTGGCCCATGGCCAAACTCGTGACTTGACAGGCCAGGATGGGGTCAGCTCGTGGCTCAACGGGCCACGGGCGAGCCGAACCAACTCAACCCACCATATATATTTTCTGTAAAAAACAATGTCATTTTTGAAGTAACGATTAGGCCAACATGGTCGACCCGTGGCTCACCTATGGCCCGGTCAACCCGTGCCAAAATTGAGCCAGACCCTTTTTGACAGCCCTATTAATCAATAGAATACAATCAAATTTAAGTAAGTAGTATGACTAATGATGCATATGATTTGAAAGATGTCATGTTTATCCATTTGTTAGAATTTTTTTCTTTCAATTGGTATCATAGTAGATTACATATGAATCTTAATCATTACATATGTACCTTAATCATGTATAAATTAAATTAGTATTTGTGTTTATGTTGGATTGATTAATTATTCCATGACTTTTTTGAATTGTAAAGTGATATTCATCAAGACATTGGAATAAATATTAATTATCTTGACTACATGAATAATTGATCATCTTAATTATGTGAATTTCTTCTTGGATGTGATTAAGCTGTTTTTCTTTATATCTTAATCATATAAGGTAGAATAATATGATCTTACTGTTTGAATTTTGAATTTAGACGATACAAAAATTTTCTTATGTGCTTTAGCTTGAAATATTGTACACCTCAGAAAATTCACTATTTGTTACTTACTCTATTTGTAATGATATATATTGTACAATTATATCATAAAACATATTCAAAATCTTTTAGACCCAAAATCAAGTTGCGCTTGTTTTTTGACCAATAGTATGTTCATCAAACACAACAAACTCATCCAAATATGTAGAAAACATAATTGAACCAACCCACAATGGTAGAAATGTTGTAAACAATATATATATATATATAGTTGGGCAATCATGAAAAATACTATTTGTGTTTATGGTAACAATATAGTAGAGATTGGCAATCCAAAAAACATAATAAAATGTACACATGAATGTTGGACAACTAATCAACCCAATAAGTCTTATTCATAATTCATATTAATAACTAATTTTAGTTAATCAAATATATAATATTATATTAAATTATTTATAGTTCTTATTAGTAATTAATATATTAAATAATTATTTAATATGTATTTAGTTGATAGTAAATTAGATTATGAAAAAATAGAAATAGAAAACAAAAACCACATTTTATGGTTTTCAAAATTTTTAAAAATGGAACAAACTAAAATCGAAAACAAAAACCAAATAAACTCAAATAAACATGTTTATTTTACTAAATTTGAAAACAAAAACAGAAAGCTAAAAATAAAAATAAAAATAAGGCCCTAAGATTTTCCAGACTTGGATTATGGGCTAATGGTTGAAATTATCTTAGGCCCATTTCAATAGGCTATTATAGACAAACTATGGAACAAAGCTTTGATGTCTTGGACTTAAAATGGGTTGATATTTGTACTTAAATGAATTTTGGTATGGGTTGAGTCATATAGAGTTTTGGGTTATATAATAATCATAGATTGTTGGGTTAAAGTGTATGTATATCTATATATATAAGTCAAGTGCCAAGTTTATTTAGAAATAAGTTTGTAAATTTACATGTATTAAAAAATTTTAATAATACTTAGAGTTAAATTAATTTAAAATTGATTAGTTCAATTTTAATTAAAAATAAGCTTCTAACTAAATTCAAATTATTAAGTTCATAAGATGAATAAAATTTGGAAATAACTTTTAAATTGAATTAAAAAATTATTACTCAATTTGATTTATTCGATATATAGAAATGATTTTTAAGTAAAAATGATGATGAGTTTTAATTGTATATTTGAAATAAGTTTCTAACTGAATTAAATTTAATTAATTCAAACAATATATAATTAGCAATAAGTTTCTAATTAAATTTAAATATTAATAATAGAATTAGAAATAAGTTTCTAATTAGTTCCATAAAATTAGAAATGAGTTAATTAAAAATGAAATAATTATAGTTTAATAATCATGTCAAGTATGATATTGTTCAATTTATCGAAACATATAAATGTTTACTTGGCAATAGTACTATAATAGGTATTCAAATGTCATACAAATGATAATTGAGAACATACATGTTCTTTTAGTTTCGTAGATGATTGAAAACCAATTATAGGCAAAATAGATATATGATATGACATCGACATGCGTGTATCTTTTTTTGTATAAACTTTGTGTTTCAATTATGACTACTGTATCAAAAAATATTGCCATTGAACTTAACAAGGGTGAGAAATTAAATGGAAATAATTATTAGATTTGGAATATGAAAATCCAATATGTGTTGGAGGAGTAAGAGACTTTTTAACCATTAAACATAACCATTAATGTTCATAAGGAAGGAAATATGACCCAAACATAAAAGGGACCATGATACTTATGAAATATGGAGGACGAAAACTTAGAAACTCATGTTAGATTGTTGAGAAAGCATGGATAATGATATCATATGTGAGTTCTATAAATATTAAATTACTAAGAAACGTGATCTACTTTAGTTGTACATTTTAAGTGCACCTTAGTGACAAAAGTAAGTTAACTCACTACCAAGTTTGACACATATAAGAAATGGTCGAATCAAACAATGTAAAAGCATTTGAGGAAGATGTTAAACATAACTGTTAGGTTCTGATCATGCATCTCATACATAATATATATCAAATATACGCAGCGGAAATAAAATGGAATCTCAAAAGCCAGATCTACTCATGCATATAGATATAGAAAAATAAAAACATGAAATGTAAGATGTTTACATACCTTTCTGATGTTCTCCTTTGTTCTTTAATCTTCTCTATTTTGGGTTATCGTAAACCATAATGATCAACGCAGACTGTATCTAATGAAAATTCACATGAAGAAAGAAGGATGAAACTTTACTAAGAGATGGTTAGAATTATTTCTTTATGCTAGTAAAGAGAAGAACTCTTAAAAGAGTTAGAGAGAAAAAGTGTGTCTAAAAATAAAAAATTTCTTTTTCTTTTTGTGTCTTACAAAAGATGCACGAAAATCATCTTAATTTTTTGCACCATTTGGCCTTTCATAACCCCCATCACTAATAGAAAGTTATGGGAAGTTGATGGTCATGAATAGCATGCATTAATGGAAGTTAATGACCATAAATAGCATGCATTAATGGAAGCCAAAAACACTTGTTTCTAATCCATTCCATGCAATGTTTTCTACCCCGATCACATTGCGATACAATCCTGAAAAACTCTCTCATATCTTGAATCACCATTCAAGACCATTTTACTCATCCTTCATGATACACATCCGAATTTTGTGAGAAACCAAACTCTTTGATTGTCTTATCAAATCGGATATTCCAACTCCTAGATGCTTGCTTCAATCTATAAATGGATTTTTGAAGCTTGCATACCTTTTCTCCATTCATGGATATGAAACCATCAGGTTGTGTCATATACATGTCCTCGGTTAGGTTTCCATTAAGGAAAGTCAGCTTCACATCCATTTGCCATATCTCATAATCATAATGAGTGGCAATGGCTAAGAGTATCCTAATGGATTTAAGCATAACTACTGGGCTAAACATTTCATCATAGTCAACACCTTGCCTTTTATGATAACCTTTAGCTACAAGCCTAGCTTTATAGGTAACTACATTACCCTCCATATCAGTTTTCTTCTTGAAAACCCATTTGCACCCTATGGGTTTTATCCCTTCAAGTGGGTCAACCAAATTCCGTACTTGGTTTTTATACATAGGATCCATTTCGAATTTCATAGCTTAAAGCAATTTGTCAGATTTTTGAACTCTTCAGAACCTCTTTATAGGTAGTAGGCTCATCGTCTTTTATGAGCAATATGTCGTTAATTTCACTTATGAGAAATCTGTATCTCTCAGGAACATGACGTATCCTACCTGACCTACAAACTTCTTGTGTGTCAAAAGGTTGAACTATTGTTTCATCTTCATGAATAATAGTCTCAAGTCCAGGCAGTTGATCTGCGTCTGTTTGAGCATCTTAAACTTCCACAAGTTCAATTTTTCTCCCACTGTCTTCTTTTAGAAGAAACCCTTTCTCTAAAAAGACAATATGTTTTGAAACAAACGCCTTTTGTTCCATAACATAGTAGAACTAATATCCTATAGTTTCTTTAGGATATCCTACAAGCAGACACTTGTCAGGTTTAGTTTCAAGCTTATCTGACTAAATCCACTTGACATAAGCAGGACAACCCCAAACTTTTATATGAGAAAGATAGGGTTTATTGTTAGTCTATATCTTATATGGAGTAACATTAACTGACTTGGATAGGACTCTGTTTAATACATGAACAGAAGTTTTGAGTGCATACCCCAAAAATGATTTTGGTAAATTCGCTAAACCCGTCATAGACCTCACCATATTTAATAAGGTTTGGTTTCTCCTCTCAGCCATACCATTGTGTTGCAGTGTTTAAGGTGGAGTCCACTGGGACAATGTTCCATTATCCCTAAGATAATCCAAAAACTCTTGGCTTAAATATTCACCACCTCAATTCGATCGAAGTGATTTAATACTTCTCCCAAGTTGTTTCTCAACTTCATTTCTGAATTCTTTGAACCTTTCAAAGGCTT